>CM045897.1:33141214-33253714 GCA_025169545.1 Anguilla japonica
CATCTGTTATTCTGGAGAGTTCTGTGAGCGTCAAAAATTAGGGGTGAGTTATATCTGCACTGGGGAAAAATAGTCTGCACTTTATTTGAAAGGGGTCTTCTTAACGCCATTATTACCTATAAAAATGGCATGACCCTTCCCATAAATGTGCATAAATATTCTACCCATATTATAAGGGGTTAGGAAGCACATAATGCTAAGCATTATGAAACAAATTACATATCATATGCTTCATCATATGGAAACTATTTGATACAAGGTGGTAATAATATGAATCATATTCAATCTTGTAATATTCATGCAGTGTTCATGCATTGTTTTGCAGCTTTGTGTTTACGATGCAGTGGAACACAGCAAAATGTTCAGTGTTAAATCAACTCATACTGAGTACATATGTCCCCTATTGCACTCCTATCTACTCTGTTGTAATTGAATGAAACACTGCACATTTTACAGGGCATAAGACTAATTTCAAATCAAGAGTTAGTGGAAAAATGTAATGCTAGCATTTGTAGGCCATTTAAAGGCAGCAGCTGATTGAATCCAGCTCACTGTTAATAGTTTTGTGGACCGCAGAGAAGAGAAAAGGCCACACAGAGGGGAAGCCTGTACAGATCAATCTGCTCTTCTAACTTTAACTCTGCTCTGTCTGTAGTGTTTAGGTCTGCTCTGTCTCCAACATTTAACTCCATTCTGTTTCCAGCATTTAACTCTGCTCTGTCTTTACCTTTAAACTCTGCTGTGTTTCCAGCATTTAACCCCATTCTGTCTTTACCTTTAAACTCTGCTCTGTCTCCAGCATCTAACTCTGCTCTTTCTCCAGCATCTAACTCCGCTCTGTCTCCAGCATCTAACTCTGCTCTTTCTCCAGCACCTAACTCCTCTCTGTCTCCAGCATCTAACTCCGCTCTGTCTCCACCTTTAAACTCTGCTCTGGCCCCAGCATCTAACTCCGCTCTATCTCCAGCATCTAACTCCGCTCTGTCTCCAGCATCTAACTCTGCTCTGTCTCCAGCATCTAACTCTGCTCTGTCCCCAGCATCTAACTCTGCTCTGTCTCCAGCATCTAACTCTGCTCTTTCTCCACCTTTAAACTCCGCTCTGTCTCCAGCATCTAACTCCACTCTGTCTCCAGCATCTAACTCTGCTCTGTCTCCAGCATCTAACTCTGCTCTGTCTCCAGCATCTAACTCTGCTCTGTCTCCAGCATCTAACTCTGCTCTGTCTCCAGCATCTAACTCCGCTCTGTCTCCAGCATCTAACTCCGCTCTGTCCCCAGCATCTAACTCTGCTCTGTCTCCAGCATCTAACTCCGCTCTGTCTCCAGCATCTAACTCTGCTCTGTCTCCAGCATCTAACTCTGCTCTGTCCCCAGCATCTAACTCTGCTCTGTCCCCAGCATCTAACTCTGCTCTGTCCCCAGCATCTAACTCTGCTCTGTCTCCAGCATCTAACTCTGCTCTTTCTCCATTTCTCAACTCTGCTCCCTTTAAACTCCGCTCTGTCTCCAGCATCTAACTCCACTCTGTCTCCAGCATCTAACTCTGCTCTGTCTCCAGCATCTAACTCTGCTCTGTCTCCAGCATCTAACTCCGCTCTGTCCCCAGCATCTAACTCTGCTCTGTCTCCAGCATCTAACTCTGCTCTGTCTCCAGCATCTAACTCTGCTCTGTCTCCAGCATCTAACTCTGCTCTGTTTCCAGCATCTAACTCTGCTCTGTCCCCAACATCTCACTCCATTCTGTCCCCAGCATCTAACTCTGCTCTGTCTCCAGCATCTAACTCTGCTCTGTCCCCAGCATCTAACTCTGCTCTGTCCCCAGCATCTAACTCTGCTCTGTCTCCAGCATCTAACTCTGCTCTTTCTCCACCTTTAAACTCCGCTCTGTCTCCAGCATCTAACTCCACTCTGTCTCCAGCATCTAACTCTGCTCTGTCTCCAGCATCTAACTCCTCTCTGTCTCCAGCATCTAACTCTGCTCTGTCTCCAGCACCTAACTCCTCTCTGTCTCCAGCATCTAACTCTGCTCTGTCTCCAGCACCTAACTCCTCTCTGTCTCCAGCATCTAACTCTGCTCTGTCCCCAGCATCTAACTCCTCTCTGTCCCCAGCATCTAACTCTGCTCTGTCTCCACCTTTAAACTCTGCAATTTCTCCAGCATCTAACTCTGCTCTGTCTCCGCCTTTAAACTCTGCTCTGCTCTGCTCTCCAGCGTTTTAACTGAATGACTCTGGACACGGAGGGCTCCATTAGGAAAAGCGCAGCTCCTTTGCCCGGGGGGGGGGGGGGGGGGTGTGGGCTGAATGCTCTTCTTGATTATCTCTCTCCTCTGCTGCTGCAGTGCTTAGGCTCGAGGGCGTGCCTCCCCCTGCTCTGCCGTAATCTCCACAAAAAAACGCCTGTCTGATCTTCCCCATCATTCTCCGCAAAGCGCCCGCCTGATCGCCCCCCATCATTCACCCACTGTGTCTCGTGCTCTGTGGGACAGTGGGTAGACTGATTCTCAGGTGTCCAGAGTAAATTGGATTTAAACGTTCCCCCCCCTGGGGGGGTTGGGAGGTCTGCACAGGAGGGCGGGATCTGTGAATGCAGTGGGAAAGAGTAGATGCTGTATAAAATTACAGGATAACAGGCGGACAGGTGATGGGCACAGCCGTGTGAAGTCTATCTAAAGTATTGCAAGAGCTTCCCAACAAGGCAAAACTAATCAGACTAATCAGAAATTTAGCTTCATGTTAATTATTGGTCTGCAGATGTAAAAGACTTGTGAGATATTTCGGATTGGATTTAACCCCCCCCCCCCCCCCCCCTTAATACCTCAGCACAACCAGGTAGAATATTAATTTTTTTGTTATGTATATGTCATATGTATCGTATGTATGTATTCATAGTAAGTTGCAGAGCAGTAAATGGTTTATGTGGATCCATAGTTACCGTAGTTTTTACATCCACCCATATCTACCTACCCACTCACCAATCACATCTCAGTTTACTCTTACATAATCCATATGTACTCACTCATAGACCAATTACAGCTCAGTTTACTCTTACCTTCATCCATCTCTACTCACTCAGACCAATCACAGCTCAGTTTACTCTTATGTCCATCCAGCTGTAATTCGACAAAGGCAAATACATCAGGCAAATCACACCTCACCATTTCGGTCTCTCACCTTGTTATCCACACCCATTTCAAAGCCCTCACCTGGCAAGCTAGTCGTTCTGTAGGTCACGCGTTTGGTCATGTGCTTTGTCCCATCCATTCAGATCCCGCATCCCCCCCCCGCCCCCACTCGTGTCCTTCCCCGCTGATGCCGTGGCAGTCCTGATTTCCGTAAGTACTCCGAGGGCCACTTAAAATGCATGAAGTCCCAGAGATAACATCGGCCCAGCCGGCTCGGGAGTGACTGTGCGGCCGGCCCGGAGCTGTTGCACCGCCCCTCGATCAATCGATACGCTTCCATTCTTCTGTCTGGTGGGAGAACACGCAATCCCCTCCTCCCCCCCCCCCCCGCCCCACCCCCCCCCCCCCGGTACAGAGCAGCCATTTTGCATTCATGCCTCAAACAAGGTGACATTGCGTGATTGCTTCATTTCGTGGCGGAATGTTGTTCGGTAATCAAACACTCATGGCTAGATCATTACTGCTGAACGATTGAGGAACGATCAATGTGTCACCAGAACAAAAAAAAAAAAAAAAGACTTCTTGTGAAAATGAACCTTCCCTATGATTTGTGCTAAACAAATGGATGTCGGCCCGTGGACCCACATTGCACTTGAACCTGCGAAGACCTCAATTCTGCTGAAATTCTGCAGTTCCTTGAGATTTCAGCATCTGGTGTTAGTTGCTTCGCTGTTCAGGCTCATGGCCTTGCTGTACTGTGACTCAGTCCAGGTCACTGAGAATTTGAGGTCTACCCATATTTCAGGGATGTGCTTTGCTGGCAGGGCAACAGTCAGCTACTTCTTCTGAGTCAATGATCCGGTGTAGGTGGGGCACCAACTGGAAGCAATTATTAAAGGAAGAACAAACCCAATATGAAAAAAGTGGTATTTTTACTATGTGCAGACAACAATACAAATGCTGACCAGGATAAGTGCAATGCCCTGTTTTAAAAAACTGCACTTTTGACCTGTTACTCCCGAGCTGGTAGTTGGAAAGAACGCCTGCTTAAAATGAAAAGTACATCGCAGTTAATTCTTTTTGACGACGTGGCTACGGCAGGCACAGTCTGTGGCTAAAATTCTACATTTCTAACTATGAATGAGGAAGGAGCACAAAATAGAAAGGTAAAAAAAAAAAAAAAAAAACGTAATAAAAATTGAAGACAAACGAAACGGCGCTGCAGTTGTGTAACCGGGCCGCTACGCGCTAGCTTTCCTAGCGTGTTTCCGTTAGCTCGTCAGAAGGCCCCGCATCAGACCCGCCGGATTCCCTGAGGTTTTCCGGGTACGGCGAAAGAGTCACTCGAACGCAGCATCTACGCCCCCGCCTATCTCGGGCGCGAAAAAAAAAAAAAAAAAAAAAAAAAACGATCGCGTGGTGGGATCGCCTTTTTTCGAATTTTTACGGCAGCGATGGGCACGGGAACGCCTCTGTGCCAGCGAGCGACCCGCCGAAACGCTAACGTTCCGAGGGGGGGCCCCTGGGGGACGCTCTCTCGCTCTCTCTCTCTCTCTCTCTCTCGCTCAACAGGACATCAAACGGGAGAGAAATTCATTATTCATCCTCGCCGTGGCGTTGCGTCAGTCGCTCTGCTCTGCTCTGCTCTGCTCCGCTCCGCTCCGCTCCGCTCTGCTCTGCTCTGCTCTGCTGCTGGTGGAAAGCGCTCGGTCCCACGCGCTCGAGTCTCTCTCTCTCTCCCCTCTCTCTCTCTCCCTCTCCTCTCTCTCTCTCTCTCTCTCTCTCTCTCTCTCTCAGCTCTCTCTCTCTCTCTCTCCCTCTCCCTCTCTCTCTCCCTCTCTCCCCCTCTCTCTCTCTCTCCGGGTTCCCCCCGGTCTCTCTCTCCCCCTCTCTCCCTCTCCCTCCCTCTCCCTCTCTCTCCCTCTCCCCCTGTCTCTCTCTCCCTCTCCCTCTCTCCCTCTCCCTCTCCCTCTCCCTCTCCCTCTCCCTCTCCCTCTCTCTCTCTCTCTCTCTCTCCCCTCTCCCTCTCTCCAGGTTCCCCCCTGGGGTCCGAGGCGCTTTCTCGCTGTCAGCTCCCTGACGCTTTGATTTGATATTCCGCTATCAACAGGAAGCGCGGCGCGCGCGCGCGGCGTTCTCTCCGCAGCCAGGAAGAACCGCTCCCCGCTGCAGAGCCGGCCTTTTTTTTCCCCGATTGTTTGTCCGTTATCGTTCGAAAGCGGACCTGACAACTCGGTAAAATACGCGCTGACACGCCATCGCCACGGTGACGCGTCACACGAAAGGGAATTGGACTGCTGAGTGCTGTTGATGAAGGATCTTGTGTAGAGGAGATACACAACGCTTCAGAGACGTGCAGTGACAGTGAAATAGTGGAGGCCTGCACACGACTGTGTGTAAGCGAGTGCACAGTAAAATGTCCAGTGTTCGTTCAGCGCTCAAGAGGTCGTTATGAGTGCAACTGACAGTGCATGTACTCTGTAAGGGTTGGTTTAACGCTGGACATTTTACTGTGTGCTAACTGGCGTTCAGCAAGTATTTCTGTCTCCGTATGTCTATTAAAATTCCCACATTTCAGGCCACATGGGAAACCCCCCCCCCCCCCCCGAAACCATCCTAGTCACATGACTTTAATTTAACAATGCGGTGTGAGGACATGCCCCAGAGTCATTGGGGGTTGACCGTGGTTGTGTTTGATACACTTACTGTTTGCCATCCTGGATGCATTTAACTGCGAAGATGTAGGTTATTGGTAAATGGTAAATGGACTGCATTTATATAGCGCTTTTATCCAAAGCGCTTTACAATTGATGCCTCTCATCAATTGATGCCGGGTTTGAACCGGCAACCCTCCGACTGCCAGACAATCGGTCTTACCGCCTGAGCTATATTATTAACTTTCAATTATTTATTACTACAACTAAATATTGGAAATGTTACACTGAATAAAATATTGGAAATGTTCTTTGAAGCAAAGACAAAAAAAAAAAACATTAAAAAATAAACGACAACAAAAAATCTGTGCTGTTGGCCTGAAGAAGCAACGTATGAAATAGCAGTAAATTAATCCTACAAGGTGATTGGTGATAGGGAAAAGTGACTTGTAACATTACAATCTCTTTCAAAATCACACGGAACACACATCATGCTAAATACTTATCCACTTATACAGTACCTATTTGTATAATCTAGGTAATTGTTCAGAATAAATGTTTCAGCATTTTCTTGTATTGATGTGGTAATGTGTTTTTTTTTTTTTAAATTAACCGAGAGCAAGCTATTCATCTTTTATCAATAATATTGTATTCATACTGTTAATACCATGATGTTCATTAAAGGGCTCCTTGTTTACTTGAAATCAGCAGCATAATTAGGACACCAGCAGGAGGAACCTTTGTTTGCGAATATTTACTGTTGCTTTTCATTTGGAATACTTTACAATTTTAATTTACTGCGCATTTTCTCAATATCCAAATAGGCACTTTTCATAACTGGTATTTAAATATCTGTCTCTGCTTTGGTGTGTTTAATAGAAACAAATGAACAACATTAATAATAATAATAATAATAATAATAATAATAATAATAATAATAATAATAATCATCATAATCATCATCATCATCATAATAATAATCATAATAGTCATAATCATAATATTAATAGGGAGGCTAATTGGAGACTCTAAACTGGCCACAGGTATGAGTGTGTGAGTGAATGGTGTGCGTGCCCTGTGATAGATTGGCGACCTTTGCACGCTGGGATAGCCTCCAGCACCCCCCTGCGACACTGCACGGGATACACCGGTGTAGATAATGGATGGATGGATGGATGGATATAATAATAATAATGTAACACTGCATATGATAAATTGTTGAGGCAGAAGAGAGTGCCAGAAGCCAGGTGGTATGGGAGCAGTGACTAACTGAAGGTCACAGATCTCCTTGACAACAGAGAACAGTCGGCCCTGACGCGGTAGGCTACCTGTAACCTCACCCAGCAACACATCTGCGCGTTCATTGTTAAAATTCAATCATAGACCATCAGCGGAAACACAATTGTTTTCCCCACTATATATGACATTCATAAATGTTGGTTACCGTATATAGAACGTCCCCTACACTGTACAGCTTCAGACAGTATTGATCAGTTTTAAAGGGTAAATCTTTTTCAATCAGGACCGCGGGGCTGCATGTACTTGATTCAAATCTTTTCAGCCGTCTGCTGAAAAACAGCTCTGTCAAAAACTAGGAAAACGTTCCCAATAAAAAAATATCTCTTATAAACTAACCTTTCAAACGCAGGAACGGTAGCGTTTTATCTCCCAGCTAAAGTGGGACTTGGGTAATCTCGTATCTCAGAACCACCGTGTCAGTTCCCAGCTTTTGGAGTCATCAGGGAGGACTTCCCGTCACCTCCTATTTTTACGCTTAATTAATTTAACTAACGACGGCAGTTCAGCCTCCAAAGAAGCCGCGTGTCTGTCAATTACGGACTGGTGGCGATAAACAGCCTTATAAATAAAAATTATTTAGATCCCGCGCATTAATAAATTGCGCATACATTATGCGTCTATTTCTGTTGCAATCACGCTTCCTCATTATGCTTCTCTTCAGTTAGTGAAATAAAGTGCTGAATATAACCTCAGGGCTTTCCCCCACACTGACACCTCTGTAATTCTCATTGTGTGCCTGCGTCTCTGCCGTCTTTTGCTCAAGCACTGTTTTATTTTTTATTGCTAACGCCTGGGACGTAACATTCATATTCAGTTATTGCTGCGATACATATCTGCTCACAGACTGCAAACTGCTGGGGCTGTGGGAGAGACACAGACTTCAAAGCATTGAATGTTCCATCTCGAAAATATTTGGTGATTTAGAAATTACGGTTTAAAATATCTCTGAGCAATCCAGTTTTGTCGGTAAGATTAGCAAAGACAAAGGCAGTATTCACAAAGGCACGCGCATAGGACTACGCCGAAGTGTTTAGTTTATTAACTACGTTTCCCCTGGGGGTGGGGGCAACATTTATATTATCCAGGGAAATAGTGAGTAACTCTTTCAATCTGCATCTCAAGATGCCTGACTTTAAAGGTTGCCATTTCCCATAATTTAATGAAGCTACTCAAAGCGATTTAATCAAATAATGAACCCAGAGCTATTTCCGATCTTGTTTTTTTCTTCTTCTGATCTTACACAGCTAGTTGCCCTGAAATATTCAAACTCTCTGTTTGTTGTAAGGAGCTATAATGGACTGCAGTAACAACACCTAGTACTTGTGTTTTGCTCACAAATCCAGTCACACTGATACTTCAGTGTGCGTGTTTGTGGTGTGTGTGTTTCTGTCTGTCTATGGTGAGTTTAAAAAAAAAAAAATTGTCACTTGTTTTTTCTGAGTGTCCTAGCTGTAGTTAATTCAGCGCATTTGTAACCGTTATTGTCATATCTGTAATGACAGTGCCGTCTTTTCATCAATCAAAGTGTCTGATAATCTCCTAAACTAAGGGGTTCATGGTTTCTTTTTTTAGCTGCTAATGACAGCATTTCAGTTGTACTACAAATTACCCCCACCACCCAAAAAAAAAAAAAAAAAAAACGCCCATTTGCCACGCCCATCTGCCAGTGGCATGTATCAATTTTAAGGCCAAGTGGTTGCTATGACGATAAATAAAAAAGTGGGGGAAGTTTCTTGGCAGCTAGCGCTGTGTGTGGGCTGCAGACACTGATAGACCAGCCCGCTCACCGTGTTATTAACCCCCCCCCCCGAACATCCAGATCTCCTGCCTGAATCCAGCCGACCCCCAGGCCTTAGGGTGCACTTAAACAGCTGTGTTTCTCGTTATATATATAGATGTACAGAGAATCAGACAGCGTCGCCGAACTCGCCAACTTCGCTTCACGGACTGTGCTCACACTTGTTTTTTTTTTTTTTCTTCATGTACAGAAAAGGACATGCCACACTTTCTTTCTTTCTTTCTTTCTTTTTATGATATCATTAGTGGAAAAGCCCAGTATCGTCTTGCGCTATGAGTCATGTTTATGAGACTGAATTTCCAAGGGCGCACACTTTGACCGTGTCCCAGCGCAAGTTTCACAAAAAAAAAAACGTGTTTCTGCTCATCCCAGGGCATGCTCTCTCTACCCCCTCTGTTCCCACCTCCCGTCTCCTGTCCTCCTCTCCTTACTTCCTCCTTTCATTTCATTTTGTGAAATGTAATAGCTGAACTCCAGCTTTAGCTGAGCACAGGGGCATTTCATTGCTGGGCTGTATGCTGTGTCTGTTTCAGGTTTAGGGAGGATCTGCAGTAAGGTCGGGGAGAAGCTTGTTCCAGCTGACTGAGGAAAGCTCCCTGTTCTGCTGGGACAGCTGCAGCTCACTGGTTCCATCCTCTCTTTCTCCCCGTTCTACTCCCTGTCTTCTGAAACCAACTGCCTTCTGAGCCTGAAGCTGATGGGGGACATGACGCATGCAGATAGAGCAGGCCCTGCTGTAGGCTGAAGCTGATGGGGCCCTGACACTGGCAGATAGAGCAGGCCCTGCTATAGAGTGAAGCTGATAGGGCCCTGCTCTAAGCTGAAACTGACGGGGCCTTGCTATAGGCTGAAGCTGACGGGCCTTGCTATAGGCTGAAGCTGAAGCTGACCAGGCCCTGCTGTAGGCTGAAGCTGACCAGGCCTGCTGTAGGCTGAAGCTGACCAGGCCCTGCTGTAGGCTGAAGCTGACCAGGCCCTGCTGTAGACTGAAGCTGACCAGGCCTTGCTGTAGGCTGAAGCTGACCAGGCCCTGCTGTAGACTGAAGCTGACCAGGCCTTGCTGTAGGCTGAAGCTGACCAGGCCTTGCTGTAGGCTGAAGCTGACCAGGCCTTGCTGTAGGCTGAAGCTGACCAGGCCTTGCTGTAGACTGAAGCTGACCAGGCCTTGCTGTAGACTGAAGCTGACCAGGCCTTGCTGTAGGCTGAAGATGACCAGGCCCTGCTGTAGACTGAAGCTGACCAGGCCTTGCTGTAGACTGAAGCTGACCAGGCCCTGCTGTAGACTGAAGCTGACCAGGCCCTGCTGAAGCTAGTGCGGTGGCTGAGGTCTTCAGGGCGGTTGGGATAGTTGAATTTTCCCCATTCATTCAGTTATTGTTCACAGTCCGGCTTCACGCTTTTTCTCTTCCGTTGTAATCCTTCCTGTCACACCCCCCTCCTTTCTTGTTCCGCTAGCCCCCTCACCCCACCCCCCACCTCTGCACTCACCTTCTTTTGACCCCCCCCCCCCCGCCCCTCAAAATTCAGTGCTCTCTTCCACAAAGAGCAAAATGGACGTGCTCGGCTGATTTTAAGAGGACAATGTGGAAAAAGGCCCCTCTACCCTAGTGCCACTCCAGGTGGGCACATGTCACCATGGATGAGGGAGTGCATGTCATTTCCAGAAAAAAAGAAAATACCAACCCCACACAGCCCCCCTACGTTGCTCTGTCAAAGAAGGTTGTTCAATAGAGGCACAAGACAGGGGGACATGGGGGAAACTGTTTGAAGCCTGGAGTTACCTTTTGAAGTGAATATCAAAGTCATGTTTATTTCTTCTCTCTCTCTCTCCCCCCCCTCTGCCTCTCTCTCTCTCTTCCTTCCTCTGTCTCTTTCTCTCTGCCTCCCTCTCTCTCTCCCCCTTCTCTCTCTCTCTCCCCCTCTCTCTCCCTCTGCCTCTTTCTCTGCCTCTCTCTCCCCCTCTCTCTCACTCTCTCAGCACACAATGATGAAAGATTCTGAAAGAGACGACAGATCATACCCTGTTGGGGTCCACAGCATGTCCCCGCGTCAGGACAGGGAGTCTCTCTTTCTAGTTTCGCTGCAGCGTTCCAAAAGAAAAAAAAATCTCCCTACGCGTTCCCTGAATACACCTGCTGTTCTGCTGCTAACTACTTTAGCAGCTGATGAGGACAAAATTACTGTGCTGAAAAAAAAAAAAAACAAACAATTAAAAGAACTGAAAAACCTGGCATATGGAGATGCCATGGAGACACCATGGAAACGGCATGGAGACGCCATGGAGACAGCGTGGAGATGGAATGGTGATGGAGATAATTATGTTTTGTAATGCTTCCCATTGCGATTTCGATCTTTTACATTCGCTAACAAAAATATGCGTGCAAAATATATGTTGATCCCTGCAACTGTCAAATGCTTGGTACTGTTAACAGTCTCTGCAGTGGTGAGCTTTCTACTGTACTTTTCCCACACAGATCAGAAATACATGGGAAATGATAGATTTCCTTTACCCCTGACACTTTGAGTTTAATACTCACATATATTTCCCTGGGATATAGGTGTATTTCATGCACAAAAACCAGAATAAAAAGGCTCGTGATCAGCAAATTGTTTTAGTACAATGTAAAAGCGTGCTACAGGTGAGAAGCATCCACAAATCCTGCTGTATCAATGATTGAACTCAATCTGAATGGTTACCGTCTACCGTTCATGTTTGAACAAACGATTAGTTGAGTAGATAGATATGTATTCATGTTTTATTTGTATTAAACTGGGTTTTATTCATGTTTCAAGGAATGAATGAATGAATTAATGAATATTTGCCTGAGAGTGCATTCTACATAAGATGGATGACAAGCTTTGCTTTCCATTCAGTCTCTAAACATTTAACAGCAGGAGCTGCAGTTGAAGGCACTCGGAAGACATTTTCTGAATAATTGTTTTGGTGATTGCCGAAGAACACTTTTTTCCTTTTTCGTTTTATTTTGACGGTAGCCTTGATTTATGCAATGCTAAAAAACATGAACCAAAATTATGTTTCCAGGTACCTGAATGTAGGCCTACAAATCATTTGAGCGAATAATTTGAATTGTATTTCTTTATTTATTTATTTGCTGTGGATTCAAGAGCTATCGCTGAGCTTCGTTTAACGTGTGAGGAAAAACCACAGTATCTGTTCATTTCTTTTCCATTTTGACACACCGACCAGGCGCTGCAGTATCATTTAATGAAAGCGCTCGAGGCATAAAAAAAAAAAAGTTTACCAACTAAATCTCTCAGAAAGAAAGCTGAATTACTGAAAATGCATTTGAAGCTTGCAAAGACTCCAAATAAAATAGATTTAATGAACTGTATCCTCATCCGCGCAGGTAATTCTCACGGTCATCCTTTCTCTCGCTCGACTGCCGTGTGATTTTTCTCCAGCAAGCTGCCAAGGCCATCCGCAGCTCTCCGCTCTGATTATTGTGCTATTATAGAAATATCCTCCTAACTTCCCCTCAGCACGAATGTGCCACTGAATTATTATTTTTTTTTTAACGTTTTGAAATATTAAAATAATTCCGAAATACCACTTCTGGAGTGAATATCCATATCGGTTCTACAAACTTACATTTTTATTGTCATTCTTGTACTCTTCCCCAGCTGTTGAAGTATATTGTCTTTTCCGCAGAGGTGGCAGGCTGTTATAATATTATTTTCCTTTTTTATAAAAGCAATAAATATATCAATTTATTACTGCTTATATAGCCATTTTTTATTGTTTAATTTGTACCAGCCAAACCTCTCTGTGCTGGGGTCCACATTATCGCAGCCTGTGTAACAGTTCTGGGGTACACACTATCACACAGTCTCTGTCTAACAGGCCTGCCCTGTTCTGACAGAATTCCAGCCCTGTGCTCACAGCATTCCTGTCCTGTGCTCACAGCATTCCTGCCCTGTGTCACAGCATTCCCGTCCTGTGCTCACAGCATTCCCGTCCTGTGCTCACAGCATTCCCGCCCTGTGCTCACAGCATTCCTGCCCTGTGTCACAGTATTCCTGTCCTGTGCTCACAGCATTCCGCCCTGTGTCACGGCATTCCCGCCCTGTGCTCACAGCATTCCTGCCCTGTGTCACAGTATTCCCGTCCTGTGCTCACAGCATTCCTGCCCTGTGTCACAGTATCCCCGTCCTGTGCTCACAGCATTCCTGCCCTGTGTCACAGTATTCCCGTCCTGTGCTCACAGTATTCCCACCCTGTGTCACAGTGTTTCCACCCTGTGCTCAGTAGTGCCTGCTTTGGTAGGCTCCTTGCACTACACACAAAAACAGAACAGTCCCATGAGCTTATCTTCAAAATTTCACTCTCTTCCATGTTTGCCTCTGTGTTTAATTATGCCAAAATGTGCCCTAATTAAAGAATGGTGAATGAAATGATGGAAAACTATCCCCAATCTCTATGGCAAGACGGGCCTAGATCAACCTTAACTGCTCTGTCGCAGGTTTAGCCCGAGAGGTAGGTTGCCATGGTAACATAGTTGACTACAGTGCGAGTTCAATTTGCGAAGTGGTTGAAATCCTGACCTTCGCGATCATCTCCCTAAAGTTAATGGGCTGACTTCAGTTAGCCTGCTGTGCGAACGCGCCTCAGAACCGCGGTGCTCTGTGTGTCTGTGCCCCCCCCCCCCCCCCCCCCCCCCCCCCCCAGGGACCTTCAGTTTGAGATCCCTGAATTAGAGTCTAAATATACACATAAGTACACTTGCTGTTTGGTTCTGAATCACAATTGTCGAATTCATCATTCGTTTCTTTTGCCACAGCTTGAGTTCAGCAGTTACATTTTCTTTATGAAATGTGTGCTAAATCTATAAAGTGGACTGTGCTTTCTTTCTTTCTTTTTTTACTAAAAGCTCAGACATTTTTCCTATTTAGGCAATATTTTCATTTAATTTCCATTTCATTAAAAAGCAATAATCACGGCCATCACAGCAATTTAGGGAAATATCTGTGAAATAGAAAAGCAACACTTGATGTGATTATTTATTCCGAAAAAGTGAAAAGCGTCAGGATTACATGAATGCAGTGTTCTTCGCTGAAGAATTTCATAAAATCATCTCTTGTAATTCGAAGGCCTTACAACACAAAAACAAAACCTTTTGAATGGGGAACCAAGGCAATGGCGAGCTATACCTCTGCCCCACCGCACAGGTCTACTGAACAGCGCCCCCTGCCTTCCACCCCAGACCACGGCCCCATTCCCAATCACAGTCTTGAGGGCATTATAAGAACCCCTTTGTGACATATGCATTATAAGAACCCCTTATGACATATGCATTATAAGAACCCCTTTGTGACATACGCATTATAAGAACCCCTTTGTGACATACGCATTATAAGAACCCCTTTGTGACGTACGCATTATAAGAACCCCTTTGTGACATACGCATTATAAGAACCCCTTTGTGACATACATCATCAATATTTACTTCTACTGTTTCTCCAAACCCTCTTAACTAACGATGCACTTTCGTACCTTAATGAGTGCCCAGACCACTCACGGAGCGGCGAAGTGAGTCATTAGCCTGTCGTCGGGGACCTCCCGATTTAATCTATGCCGAGGAATGCAGAAATAACGTCGATCCTCACATCTGTGACTGATGCCGTCATTTGAGCCTATTGATTTAGGAATTAGATATATTTCAGGTTAGGGAGGATTCTGATGTCTTCTTTTTTATAACTCTCCTTTTTCTTCTTCTCTCCTTCCATAATTCTCGGTGTCTCTAAGTTATTTTCATTTCGGCTAACTGTCATGGGCAAATTCCTGTCATCTAATGTCATCATATGAGTTAATGTTTGGCAGCCGTTAATAAGATTTCAACAAGATGAACATGTCGGTGTGATATTTCTTGAAGTTGGAGGACAGTGCTCAGCCAACCAAGATAATACACTGCAGCAAAAACACAGGCAGAGTGTAAACAAAATATCAAAACTTGCTCATACAAAAAAATAATGGAGTAAGACAAATAACTAAAATATTGTTCTGAAGTAGACGATGATTATTATTAATAATAATAATAATAATAATAATAATAATAATAATAATAATAATAAATTCCCAGTTGGGGTGCTGCCATTGTACCCTTGAGCTAGGGCCTTAACCTAAGTAAATCAGAAAACATCCAGCGGTTCAAGCGGATTGTTTGTAAAAAAATATAATCTGTGTAAAATCATCTAGCATGTGCTGAGATGTAAATTATATTGCCCCCAACAAATATGAATCTCATAAATGGGCCCACAAAAAAAAAAAAAAAAAAAAAAACATTTAATCTGCTGGTCTGTCCCCGGCCTGTCCACAAACACACCTGCCGGCGCACCTAACGCGGTTAATCGCCCTCAGGTGCGCGACGGCCGGCGGCGGGAATGAGACGCACACCTGTGCGAGATTAGAGGCGTGAGCGGCGGCGGTCAGGTGCTCGGAGAGGGCCGACGGAGCCGCCGACGGGGGCCTGGGAGAACATGCCGGAGAAAACGGAGCGGTTTGGCCCTTTTTTTTTTTTTTAAAAGACAGACGGTCGGGACCGAAACATGCAGTTAGAATGCCGGAGAAAACGGAGCGGTTTGGCCCTTGCAGCCAAACTTTTTTTGCTTATCTTAATGAAAATGCAGTTTCGGTTGTAATTGAAAGATGGACTCACTCCTGGAGTCTAAACGGCCATATTTGTGTTCCTTTGGCAATTGGTACAAAAAAGCTATTTGGCATCTTATCTGTTTTTTTTTTTTTTCCTCCCTCCCCCCCCACCCCCACCCCACAAAAGTGCCACCAGTTTGAGCTTTAATTTGGTGTTTCAGAATTAATGGCCATCGCTGGACTGATTTTACATTTCTGTTCGCAAAGTCAGGCTTCTTTGACGGGACAGATTATATCATCGGCTTCAGGTGTTGAGTTTGACCCGACAGCAGCGGGTGAAACGTCAGATCGATGTCAATAAGGAGTTCTTCTTGGCCTGTGCGCTCACGCCCAGACTTGTCCGTCCTTTCAGCCGCGGACGAAAGAAGAGGCCGTCCGATGACGTGTCGCCGCACCCGCCGGTTCGCGCCAGGTGCCCCCTGCGCTCAACGTGTTGCCGCGGGAACCCAGCGTGCCATCCCATCGTCACCGGGCCCTGGTGAGTGCCGCCCGATGATGTGCTTGAAATGCGTGACCCTGCTATCAGGGTGGAACGGTGGTGCCTCTGTGTGTAGCACTGTCGCCTCACGGCAAGAAGGTCCTTTGTTCGAATCGGGACTGGGCCTGTCTGCAAATTCTCCCTGTTTCCTCCGGGTACTGCGGTTTCCTCCCACAGTCCGAAGACCGCAGGGTAGGCTAACTGGAGACTCTAAATCGCCCATAGGTATGAGCGTGTGAGTGAATGGTGTGTGTGTGTGTGCCCTGCGATAGATTGGCGGCCTGTCCAGGGCGTATTCCGGCCTCTCGCCCAATGCACGCTGGGATAGGCTCCAGCACCCCCCATGACCCTGCCCAAGGTGTAAGCGGGTACAGATAATGGATGGATGTATTACTGTCTTGCAAGCGTCACACAGAGCGTGATGGCATTGGTGCAGAGAGTATCTGTGGGTGTACGTGTGTTCTATATATACATATGCAGTATATACAGTTCCATTGCATGTCATTTTTATACAATATAAATGCATGGCTCTTTTTCATGTCTGCTTTTATCTTCAGGTGTATAGAGCCAGTTTCAATGGTTGTATTGATGTTCCTCCATGTTTCTCCATTCTCCAGTGTCTCTCCGTGGTTGTATCTGCTCTTGAAATGATGCCTTCAGCTCCTTGTAAATATTCTAAGACAGGTGGTTGTTTCAGGTGTAGCCCTTGGGGGGAGAGGGGGAATACACTTTTGGATTTGGCTTGTGGGCCATAAAAACGCGTAACTCTGCATAGCGTTCGTTTTGTTAACTGCGGACGGTTTGTTGGAGCACGCTAACCTTTTCAGTGCGAGCCTTTTCGCCAGCTTCTTTCACGCATTAGCATTGAAAAGCCTCCAGATGCTGCTCTTAGAAAGGCCCGACTGGTCTGACAGAGCAGTAGTTGATGAATGCTGAGGTACACAGAACACCAAATCTAAAGGAAATGCTGGAAAAATAAAATGGAGCCTAAGGCTGTTGCATTAAATCTATTTTAATATGCTGTTTTCCAGACCATGAAACAATATGGCTGTACACAGTGTCACTTGTTTATATGCACACTAATATTCGGATATTGTGTTCGGCTAACGTGTGCCAATATCTGGCCATACTGGCTGAAATTGTCAGGAAATCACTAAATGTAGTGTGACAGCAAACTGCTCGTTGTGAATAAAAATTCAGATCGGTGACATTCTAAATGTGTTCATTTCAAGCTGGTGAAATGGATCATTTATTCTGTATTATATTGCAGACCGTGTTGTTCCCTCCTTGTTGTGGCCAAATGTTGAAAAAATATTAGTTTTCCTTCGCAAGAATTTCAAATACTAGCCACAGGGTGTAGGTTTACATCTTCCTAGTGTATCTAATGTTGTGAAGTGAGATCTACTCTGGTGTTTGAAAGCTGACAAAAAAACAAAACAGATTAGTTGTACTTATTTCCATATCAATGATTTAATTGGCTTGCATTTATTCTAAAAACCAGGAGGTGATGTGTTTTGATTGGTGTTCAGGCGCCAGAGCAGTGTACCCCAAAACAGTAGGTGATGCGGTTATGAATGATTGGGGACACAATGACCCCCTCAGTAGTCAGAGTAATATTGCTCTGCACTCTGAACTTTCAGTATGTCACCATTACAGTTTATAAAAGTGTAAAATGCTTTTTTTTCTTCTGGAATGCAGCCCAGCAGGGAGAGTGTGTGTGTGTGTGTGTGTGTGTGTGTGTGCGTGCGTGTGCGTGTGTGTGTGCGTGTGCGTGTGCGTGTGTGTGTGTCTGTGTGAGCCACTTCAGCAGCAGTCTCTTGCTCATACTGTGAGGAGCTGCCTACAGTCTCAGTGGAAGCAGGTCTTTTAGGTCACAGTAAGAGGGAGAGGCCACAGCCTGGGGAACAGGGAAGCCCCTTGTGGCCAGTTATGGAATAGCACTTGGGAATGAATCGCGTATTAAAGGAATCTGTTAGGAGCTTAGCTCGCCTGGTCTGCGTTTGAGATTCTGGGAAGGCGGCCATCGAATCACTAAAGGTTATTAGCAGATCTGCTTCTGCCCCTGCTGTAGCTCTACGAGTTTCTGAATTAAAAAGTCATGTTTGCATTATCTGCCTTCAGAGTCTCCATCTTCAGCAGTGGGTGGTTTTCCGTTTACATAGTGTGTGTGTGTGTGTGTGTGCGTGTGTGCGTGTCATGGTTTTTGTGTTCCTTTTTTCCTTCTGTTGTCGGTCCATGGCAGCTCCCCATGATGCATCGTGGGATAGTTGTCTGCTTCGGTATGTGATGCACATGTCAGCCCTGTCTGTGATTCGCCTGCCCCCTCAGTACTGTAATCCAGCACAAACACAGCGTCCCCCCCCCCCATCTCCCCCCCTCCCGGTGAAGCCCAGACCCGCATTAAATGTTACCCCTGCATTGCCTTCCCTGTGAGGGATCTCTGGGAAATCTCTTCCGTCCTCACCCCGACCCGGAAGTGATCCTGTGAGCTCTGATGTGATGACCACACATCTCATCTTCCTCTCTTGCGATGTCCACACGCATTAATCCTCCTCCTCCTCCTCCTCCTCCTCCTCCTCCTGCGATTATCTTCTCCTCTTCGCCGTATCCCTTCGTGCGGTACGTCATCTCTTCCTCTCCCGCGCTCGTTTCATCCTCTCTGTAGTTCCGCGCGGCGTTCGTGTGTGTGTGTGGGTGGGAGGCAACGTGGGTGAATCTCTTCAAGGTTGTGCGTGCCGGTGGTTGTCATGGCGCGGAGCGGCGGACGGGGGGCGAGGTCAGCGCGGCTGCATCTGCTCGCGCCGTATGGACACGCCCCCCCCCCCCCCCCCCCCCACCCACCCCCGCCCCCCTCCCCCTACATCCACCCAGGGCAGGTGCAAACGTGCAGCCAGAAAAAAACAAAAAAAAAATCTGACATACAGGGGAAAAAGCTACGTGTAAATGTCTTTCTCACAGTGGGTGTGCTTCATGTTATCTTTAAGATGACAGTTGTAGCCCGCCGGGGTGGATCCCAATTAATTCTGAAGCAGAGACTAGTGTGTGATACACCTCCGCCAAACATGGCTCTCATTCCACCGGTATCCAGCGCAGTGGCTGCCAATAGAATGTTTCCACTCCGAACTGAATGCTTTCCCGAAAATCATAGTTTTACAGAGTTATTTATTTTTATTGTTTGGTCTGTTTAATGATGTGTTTTTTTTTTTTTGGAGGGGCACTTGAGTGCTATATATTAACTTCAGGGAAGGACTCAGACATAAAAGCACAGGAAGGGAGCTGAAGGACCTGCAAGAGGCACATTTCTGGGTTGGAGGGGGGGGGGGGGGGGGGGGGGGGGGCGGTTTACCTCAGGGTCTGTGGAATGGAAAAAAAAATCTCCCTTTTAGCGGCTCTGCAGTTCCTCTAATCTTCCTGCAGTTACTGTCCCATTTCATTTACTGCAACAGCAACGCAAAAAGAGTGGAGTCCCGGCCTGAGATTACTGAGCGAATGCTCAGTAATGCCTTGTGAGATTCTCATGAACACTGCCGTCAGCAGTGATGCGCATGAAGTCTACCGCCAGTACTGATGCTCACAAACACTACTGTCAGTACTGACGCTCATGAACACTGCTGTCAGTACTGATGCTCATGAACACTGCTGTCAGTACTGGTGCTCATGAACACTGCTGTCAGTACTGATGCTCATGAACACTGCTGTCAGTACTGATGCTCACAAACACTGTCAGTACTGATGCTCATGAACACTACTGTCAGTACTGATGCTCATGAACACTGCTGTCAGTACTGATGCTCATGAACACTACTGTCAGTACTGATGCTCATGAACACTGCTGTCAGTACTGATGCTCATGAACACTGCTGTCAGTACTGATGCTCATGAACACTACTGTCAGTACTGATGCTCATGAACACTACTGTCAGTACTGATGCTCATGAACACTGCTGTCAGTACTGATGCTCATGAACACTGCTGCCAGTACTGATGCTCACAAACACTACTGTCAGTACTGACGCTCATGAACACTGCTGCCAGTACTGATGCTCATGAACACTGCTGTCAGTACTGATGCTCATGAACACTACTGTCAGTACTGATGCTCATGAACACTACTGTCAGTACTGATGCTCATGAACACTGCTGTCAGTACTGATGCTCATGAACACTGCTGCCAGTACTGATGCTCACAAACACTACTGTCAGTACTGATGCTCATGAACACTGCTGCCAGTACTGATGCTCACAAACACTACTGTCAGTACTGATGCTCACAAACACTACTGTCAGTACTGATGCTGATGAACACTGCTGTCAGTACTGATGCTCACAAACACTACTGTCAGTACTGATGCTGATGAACACTGCTGTCAGTACTGATGCTCACAAACACTACTGTCAGTACTGATGCTGATGAACACTGCTGTCAGTACTGATGCTCACAAACACTACTGTCAGTACTGATGCTCACAAACGCTACTGTCAGTACTGATACTCATGAACACTGCTGTCAGTACTGATGCTCACAAACACTACTGTCAGTACTGATGCTCATGAACACTGCTGTCAGTACTGATGCTCATGAACACTGCTGTCAGTACTGATGCTCACAAACACTACTGTCAGTACTGATGCTCATGAACACTACTGTCAGTACTGATGCTCATGAACACTGCCGTCAGTACTGATGCTCACAAACACTACTGTCAGTACTGATGTTCATGAACACTACTGTCAGTACTGATGCTCACGAACATTGCCGTCAGTACTGATGCTCATGAAGTGTCAGTATCATTGACAGTGTAATATTAAAAGTTAACATGGAGGAGGGGTGTGTTGGTTCATGGTTTTGGTAGAGCAAAAGGTTTGAAGATTGTTTGGGGTATGGTGAAGCCCCCCCCCCTTCCCCTTTCAGTCAGCGAGAGCATCTTCCCTCTCTTCTGTTCTAATCCTCCTGGATCTTTCTGCAGTCTTTAAGACCGCAGACCGCAGACCACATCCTCCTCTCCATCCGGACCTCACGAGCGATCTCAGGCCCTGCTCCTTAAGTGGGCTGAATCTGTGGCTGGTGAGGAAGCTCCTTAAAGGCTGTCCAGAGATGGAGGATTGAGCTCGTCTTCTGTCAGCTTTGTCCTAATCCTGCCGGGCCCACTCGTCTTTCCTCAGTCTGACGTTCGGGGGTCTCTGTGCGCCCCCCTCTCCAGCGGGATGGCAGGCTGTCATCTTCAGCCCGGACTGCCTCAGTCTGAGGAGCTCAACATGACCTCTCCACTCCGAGACCCCTCCCTCAGGAAGGCTCACTCAGGGCTCCTGTACTGCAGTGAGCCTGTGGAGAAACCCTACATAACTAGGGCCCTGTGTCACAAAGCAGGGCTACTGAGCTAGCTGACAGAAAACCCTACATTACCAGGGTACTGTTTCACAGAGCAGGGTAACTGATTTAGCTGGCTAACTGTGGAGAAACCCTACATTACCAGGGCCCTGTTTCATGAAGCCGAGTTAGCTGGCTAACTGTGGAGAAACCCTACATTACCAGGGCCCTGTTTCATGAAGCCGAGTTAGCTGGCTAACTGTGGAGAAACCCTACATTGCCAGGGCCCTGTTTCATGAAGCCGAGTTAGCTGGCTAACTGTGGAGAAACCCTACATTGCCAGGGCCCTGTTTCATGAAGCCGAGTTAGCTGGCTAACTGTGGAGAAACCCTACATTGCCAGGGCCCTGTTTCATGAAGCCGAGTTAGCTGGCTAACTGTGGAGAAACCCTACGTTACCAGGGCCCTGTTTCATGAAGCCGAGTTAGCTGGCTAACTGTGGAGAAAACCCTACATTACCAGGGCCCTGTTTCATGAAGCCGAGTTAGCTGGCTAACTGTGGAGAAACCCTACATTGCCAGGGCCCTGTTTCATGAAGCCGAGTTAGCTGGCTAACTGTGGAGAAACCCTACATTATCAGGGCCCTGTTTCATGAAGCCGAGTTAGCTGGCTAACTGTGGAGAAACCCTACGTTACCAGGGCCCTGTTTCATGAAGCCGAGTTAGCTGGCTAACTGTGGAGAAACCCTACATTACCAGGGCCCTGTTTCATGAAGCCGAGTTAGCTGGCTAACTGTGGAGAAACCCTACATTACCAGGGCCCTGTTTCATGAAGCCGAGTTAGCTGGCTAACTGTGGAGAAACCCTACATTACCAGGGCCCTGTTTCATGAAGCCGAGTTAGCTGGCTAACTGTGGAGAAACTCTACATTACCAGGGCTCTGTTTCCCGAAGCAGGGTAACTGAGAGTTAGCTGGCTTACTGCGCTGAGTAAAACCCGGAACGGCTCTTTTTACTTCACTCAATCTTCCAGATTTGGGAGGGTTCCAGGTTTTTACTCAGCGCCCTTATCCAGCTAACTCGGTGATCCAGCTTTGTGAAATACCCGGCCGTCTCATTCTCTCTCTTCATCTAGCAGAAGTAGATTCTTTCCATAAAACATCGAGAGAATCTGCCCCTTCCTCACCATCTGCTCTACAGCGCCCCCCCTAGTGCTTGCACCCCTGCACTACTGAAATCCAGTACAGCAGAATTAGCACGTCTTGCCTATCTAACTTTAATACCAATTCAGGTGCTGTAGTTTTAGACTCACTGTGCACATAATCTGCACGTATTAAGGCATTGTATTTTAGTCCTTGGTTTTAGCCCAGTTGATTTGCGTTGTTGTTTTAGTGATGCGTGTTTTAGTACGACGCATCTTTACTCACTGGTCTGGGGGATGTTTGTTTGCCAGGTCTGGTACTATTTGCCCATGCTAGTCAGACAAATGCACTTCTGCTTCTCCTGTACTGTAAATCGCTCTGGATGAGAGCGTCCACTAAACGAATGTAAACGTGCTTCATTTCGGCGCTTTGAGGTTCGGCGAACGAGGCCGGAGGAATTGCAATATCGTGGGCGGCGAATGTTTTTGAACTGACCGCTGAAAGATGTACGGCCGGCGGCTGGTGTGAGCTGGGACATGAGCAGCGTCTTCGCCTCGAAGTCCAATCGATGCCGTCTGTGGGAGCGACTCTCGCGTCGCGGGTCACGAATCGGGTGTTTCCCCGCGCCCCTGCGACGGGGGGGGGGGGGGGGCTCCGTGCGGCCGCGAAATTGGCCCTGACGAATGAAGCCGGATCGCGCTAAAGTGCTCGAGCCTCGATGCAGTAAGATGTGAACCGTGCCCCTGAGAATCTAACCAGGTACATTTTATATAACCCCTGAACACAGAGAAAAAAGCCACCATCAATCTTTTGTCAGTTAGTATTGGGGCCATCTTTGATTGCATTTGGCTGTTCTCAAGATAGGCCTTTTTTTTTTTTCCACCGGTTCCACGGTGCCGTTGTGCTGTTCTGTGGGCAGCGCAGGTCCCCCATTGCATATCGCACATTTAGAGCTCATGCGATTTGTCAGGCCTAAACCTGCCTGTCGGAAACAATCATGGCTGTTGCGGGGGGGGGGGGGTGTGCGGGTCTGCACCCTTCCCAATTAGAGGATGATGCACTAATGGGACAGGGTGACAGATTTCATAGATCACTTCTAATTGGAAGAAAAAAAAAAGAGGGTTAAAAAAAATCAGAGAGTAGTGAAAAAATGCTTTTCTGCTTCCTGAAACGTGCGTGTAATGAAAGAAATGGCGTTGGATGTGTTTACCGTTGACATACATTTGGTTTGGATGATTGCCTTATCTTTTAATAAAAAAAAACATGGCACAACTGAAGCTAGATTATAGACCGTTTACGCAATTTAAAGATATTAACACCCGTTTAGCCCCCTTTCCTTATTGCCATCTTGGCTTGCTCACACGTCAAAGACACACTCGGGTAACTCTCCCACAACATATTGGCTTTTAGAAGAATCACTAGCGGGGCTTCATGGAGCAAAACCACCGAAGGGTAATTATAACCTCCTACCGGAAGCTTTTGTGTTCTCAAAATGTACTTTTAGCATGTCATTTTTATTTGTTTGTGACCAAATGGATAGCATTAGAGAATGAGGAAAGACATTACTCTTGAAACTTTTTTTTTTTTTTTTTTTTTTTTTCTTCAAATGCGATCTTTAGCATGAAATGTTCTTATGCACATGGAGCCTTTTTGTTTTACGGTTAATGGTGTGTAAAAGATCTGAGGATCATTTGAATGCCTCCGTGTAAACGCGTACCTGTTATTTATTTATTTTTTTTCCCCCCATTAAACCATTTGCACTTAAACAAGTCCTGCTTCACGGTTTAATATTGCCCCCGGCCCACTTCTTACTGTCAATCATCTGGCTTCCCCTTATTTAAAACAGAACAAGACACTGCGCTACCATGGGAACGGGAGCTAATTGCTCGGTTAGCATTGGTCACTCGAACGGTTAGGCTCCCTTTTATTACAATCACACGTTTCGTCATCAATTAACCTCGGGTTGTCGCAAAAAAAAAAAAAAATTATTTCATTTTGTGAAGTCTAATTGAATTTAACTTTCCGTTTCCGGATCTTTTTTCTATTACACAAGAACAAAGGATGCTCGCGCCTTTTTATTGAAAGCAATACCCCCCCCCATTTAAAAACGAGCTACAATCAGACTCGGTAAGCGGGTGGAAAGGAATGCTTCTCTTTGATATTTTATTCAGATGATCCATCCATCCTTTCCGGACACGAGAACACACCCCCCTCTCTCTCTCTCTCTCTCTCTCTCTCTCTTTCACGTCCCGCGCGCTTTTGAAGAACAATGCTTAGCATTCAGCCCGCTCTAAGTCGTGCTACTTGTTATTCCTTTCATAAATTTGTATTTTTCATTACCAGACCTGTAACTTGGCTTTACGGCAGGTCTCTGTGCCAGAGACCTGCAAATACAGTTTTGTGTTACATGAATGATTTGTATTCGTTTCTGAGACTATTAAGGTGATAATTTAATGTTTTTTCATTTCCCCCTTTTTATATTTTAATGCTTTGGAATGAAATTCTGTCCCGTTTGCTCTGGGGGTGGATCGGCTCCTGGAAGCGCCTTTTTAAAAATGATTCACACGTTTAGCTTCGCTGAAACTTGGGTGACTTGTTGGCTTCTCTGCCTGCCGGAACAACTGAATGATCTGAGAAACAGATGAGTGGATGAACTGGTAAACGGATGATTGGATGAACTGAGAAACAGATGATTGAATGAATTGGGAAACGGATGACTGGATGAACTGTGAAACAGGTGATTGGATAAACTGTGAAACAGATAATTGGATGAACTGTGAAATGGATGATTGGATGAACTGAGAAACAGATGATTGGATGAACTGAGAAATGTGATTGGATGAACCGTGAAACAGATGATTGGATGAACTGTGGATGTTTGGATGATGAACTGCTGAGTGCATTTCATGAATGGGAAAGAAAATATCTGAAGGTCAATGAAGACCCCGTTAAGGGTTGGTTAATTCAAGAGGCAATTAGTTCATTCAGGAGGCAATTAGCTGGAGTGATTAATCTGCCTCCCTGTGTATGGGTCCTGGGGATAGGGAGCTCTTAGTGTGTGTGTGTGCGTAGGTGTGTGTGTGTGTGTGTGTGTGTGTGTGTGTGTGTGTGACTGTACAGGTGAACACTGTCTTCTTCACAGCCATGTCCATTCTCCCAGCCTCTCTCTGAGCAACAACGTAAGGGACTTTCTGTGGGGATCTGGACTCTGACGCCATCGCCTTGACATCGCCATTTTTATTTCTCCTCTCCTCTGTCACGAACTTCCGCTGCTGAAAGGATATTTGGTGCACTTATAGGGAAAGTGGCCACTCATAATTGAGTTATAATTCAGGTGCTTGTCTTCGGGGGCAATTTTTGCCCCTTGCAAATGCCTCCTTTAAGACCCCAATTTTGGAACTGTGCATTGTACCAACAGCATTTTGACATGTTTATAACCCTTATGGGATCCTACATTCAAATTGAGTCATGTAATAATTCTGTTCTTCTGTTATTTTTTTACAATAGTTTTTTTTTTTTTTCATTTTAAATGTATTGCGCAGGTTTTGGTAAAAATGTGTTGTATAAACACCATTTTGAACCTTGTGACCTTAAATTTAAATCATCCTTAAATATACATTAAATGTTTAAGAAGAATTAACAGCTTGTTAGAATTTTAAAGAGTGCAATTTTGGTTTGAACAGAACCCATACCCCGAGGGCTGAGTTTGGGAACCTATCGTGGATACTAAACACACACTTAAAGCTATTTATGAAAGCAACACCAGCGCATGCAAAAAATGATTTAAAAAGTCAAGGCTGTGTTTCCGTAGTGATTCTCGATGAGTGCAGAGTTTAATGCAGACAAGGTCCCGTTTTGGTTTGCCTTGCTCATTGATGAGAGCTGTCAATGAATGCAATATTACTAAACTAAAGAAAAGGAGGAAATTGAACATGAGTTTGACTGGAAACTGGACTAGTAGTTAACCTGTGCAGTAGCTGTATTCTCACACACAACACACACACATGCATATGCACATGCACACATACACTGAAACACATACACACCCACTGACCCTCACCCTGACACCCATACACACATATATATACACACACACACACACTCAAACACATGCACACCCACACAGACAACAATACACACATACACACACACACACACACTCAAACACATACACACCCACCCGTACGCACACAAACACATACACACCCACCGACCCACACACACACTCACTCACACACGCACACACTTACTCTAAACCCCTCGGCACCCATTCCTTTCTCACCCCAGCTCTAAGGAGCTTTAAAAGGTAAACGTCCATGTTATGAAGCCGGGTCCTGAGGAAGCTGCAGCTTCAGGGTGTTTTTAGGAGGGCCCAGCTTTGCTCCCCTTCATTGCCCCCATGTCACAGTGCTCTAACACACCCAGCTCTGTGTTTGGAAGCCATCACTGCAACCAAAAATAAAATTAAAGTACAGGTCCCCCCCCCCCCCCCCCCCCCCCTCTTGTTTTCTCTTCATGAAAATGGATACTGTGGCTTTTTTTTTTTTTTTTTTTGAGAACAGTAGATTTACGGAGAAAGAAGCTGGGCAGAGAAGCCCCCCGGTGACTCAGAGGAGAGCTGAGGATGATTCCGGATTTTAAAATGGCTGCTGGGATAATTACACGTGCGCTGACTGAGAAATGCGGGCCGCTCTCTCTCTCACACGGGACCCCCCCTGCGCCCCGGTCCATTACGCCCCTGTCTTTCCCCCCTCGTCCCGCAGGAGCACTTCGTTAAAATAATTACCACCGTGACCGCACCGGTTTGACCACTCCCTGAATTATTTAGATATCTTTTTATTTAAAAAAGATTTTTTTTTTAAATATGCTGCTTGCTCCGTGGCCCTCCAGGACAAACTTATTAAATGTACTGTAGAGGTTTTGGCTGCTGAATGTGAATCGGTGCTGATCCTGAATCATCACTGCATTTTAAAATGAATGTTTCCTCAAACCACAAGGACTCAGCTGATTTATCGTGGCTGAGAATTTATATGGAGACCACAGAGAGAGATAATTCAACATTAATTGCCAATTTATTCATCACGGAGATAAGACACATTTTAATGCGTATTTTGTTGGCATTAATGACACAATGCAAATGTAATCTCTACAGTCTTAACGCATTGTCATACTGTATTAGGAGTTCGTGTGTGCGTATGTATGCATGCATGCACATGTGTGTATGCATGCCACCTGTGTGTGTTGCAGGGGTGATTGTAGTGGGTGTGTGTTTGTATGTAGGGGTGTGTGGCTGCATACCTGCAGAGGTGATTGGTGTTTGGAGGGCATGCATCAGTGGAGTCAGGGGTGGGTGACTGAATGGTGTGTTTGTGTTTATGAAGGGAAGAGTGTGTGGGTTCATTCCAATCGCTTATTATATCCGTCCTCGTCTCCTCGGTCCTTGCGCGACCTGTAAATCGATCGATGGCCGCCATCTTTAAGGACATTCGAAACCCATTCGATGCTCCTTGGAGGAGGGGGGAGGGAAGAGGGAGGAGTGAGGAGGCTGCTGGAGGATGCTTCAGTGAGGATACACAAGCGCAAGTCTTTGCGAAAGTCTTTTTTTTCGGAAGGCTTGCCCTATGAATGATCCACCTGTGGATCCACCTCTCCGCATCTGCCGCTTCTGTAACTGACATCGCTTCAGACTGACGCTTGACCGAGCAAGGAGGTTCCGTTTGCCGAATGAAGGTTCCTCCTCTGTTCCTCCGCCCTCGCGTCTCATCCTTGCGCCTCTTCCTCAGAGTCCTCGTCCGTTTGGGGGTTCGGGCGGAGCTAAGGAGGGGGTGAAGGACGAACGGAAGAGAAGCAAGGGGAGAAAACAAGTGAACCTTGGAATGAACCTTGTGTGTGTGAGAGAGAGAGAGATGGAGAGGTGTGTGTGTGTGTGTGGGTGAGAGAGAGAGAGAGAGAGGGAGATGTGTGTGTCTGTGTGTGTGTGTGAGAGAGGGAGAGGTGTGTGTGTGTGTGTGTGTGTGAGAGGGAGAGGTGTGTGTCTCTGTGTGTGTGTGAGAGAGAGAGAGGGAGAGATGTGTGTCTGTGTGTGTGTGTGTGTGAGAGAGAGAGAGAGGGAGAGATGTGTGTGTGTGTGTGTGAGAGAGAGAGAGAGAGGGAGAGATGTGTGTGTGTGTGTGTGAGAGAGAGAGGGAGATATGTGTGTGTGTGTGTGTGTGAGAGAGAGAGAGAGGGAGAGATGTGTGTCTATGTGTGTGTGTGTGTGTGTGTGTGTGTGAGAGAGAGAGGGAGGGAGAGGTGTGTGTGTGTGGGTGAGAGAGAGAGAGAGAGAGGGAGAGATGTGTGTGTGTGTGTGTGTGTGTGTGTGTGCAGAGCGAGCGGGTGTGTTTGATATGAAAGTATTTGACTGATTTCTCGATGCTTTTCCCCAAAATAACGTTTGTCAGTCGCTTGAGCGTGGCGCGGGAGCGTTCGCAACAGAGAGCGCTCTCCTGGGAGGAAAGGTAACACAGCCGTGTCAAAAGTGGGAACCGAGCCGCGCGCCACGACCCCGGTTTGCCTTGGGACACACAACTCATAATGAATGTTCTCGCATCTAAAAAGGGGGGGGGGGGAGGGGGGGGGGGGGGGCGCGGAAACAAAACAAAACAAAACTCTAACCGTCTGTACCCTTGAAAGGTGAACTCGAGAGAAATGAGCTGCACCTTCAAAAGGAAACTTTTTTTCCCCCCTCTTCCTCCCTGTTGACTTATGCATTACCTTGAATTCTAAACATCCGGCGCTAATATAGCGTATAATGTGACATGAAATATGCAGATGAGAACAGGGCCACAGCTGATTCCACATATGAATGTCAAGAAGCCATCTGGGCAGGTCAGCTGGTGGCTGCGTGCAGACGCTGTGCCGTTGCCGTGCCGACTCCGTGCCGTTGCCGTGCCGACTTCGTAGCGCCTCCGTTCTGACTCTGGATGGCCCGAACGGGTGTGTCTCTTTGATCTAAATGAGCTGCCATGCACCCTACCTGCAGAGAGGGCTTTTTTTTTTTTTTTTCTTTTTCTTTCTTTACATTGAAAAAAAAAAATATATATATACATGTAAATACATTTTTTTTAAATTGTAGTTATGTAGACAGGAAGCCTGTGCAACCATCACCCGCACTGTTCCGTTCTGGTCATATCTCCGAGTGTGTCTCGACTGAGTTAGATGAATTAGGCCGCTGCCTTTCAAGACCGGGGAAGAGAAACCCCACTGTTTGCTAACGTCTCTGTTGTCCTCTACCGCAGCACAAAAGAAGCGCGTCCTTCGGGGACTTAATGACTACACCGAAATATTTTTCATCGCATACTTTAAAAAGAAAAATGCTGTGCGTTGTGAGTTCTCGAGAACAAGCCTCTGTTGATTTATATGAATTTTTCAACCCATTAATGTCCCTCATACATCCAGCTCAATTCAGAGCTCGCACGGGGATGTTATATTTCTCTCCCATACGTTTCCTCACACTCATGTTCGGGGAAAAGAGAATCTGGCCTCTTTTTTCTAAATTCTGATGGAAAGGATGCCAAGAATACTGAGATGCGCTCTATTTTTTTTTTTTTTAATTAACGGTTCTATCCACTTAGCACTTATGCATGTATGTGGTGTGTCAAGAACAAGCCTCTGCTTCATTGTAATTCCACAGTAAACACACAGTTCAAGTTGGAGCCACTGCAGAGAACATGAGGTACTCTGTTTTTTTAGCGCTGGGTTGTCAATTAAATGTGGCAGAGAGACACATTCTGTCCAGAAAGAAATAAAATGGAAAAACTTGAACGAGCAGACATCTTTATTGATGTATTTTGAAGGAAATATTTCGTTGGAAAGGGGCTTAGATATCACTAAAAGAATACTGCTGTCAATGAGTTCAAATTGTGTGTGTGTGTGTGTGTGTGTGTGTGTGTGTGTTCGTGTGTACATTTGTTTGTTTGTGTGTGTGTGTGTGATGGTGTGTGTGTGTTTGTCTGTGTGTTTGTGTACGTGTGCAAAATACAGAAAGCAGCAACGCCACCACAAAATACAAACACACACACGTGTGCGTATATGTGTGTAGGGATGTACATGTATGTGTGTGTGTGTGTGTGTGTGTGTGTGTGTGTGTGTGTGGTACTGCTGTTTCTTAGTCAGGCTAGTGCTGTGAGTGCAGAGATTTAACTGTTGGTTCCAATCTGAATATAATGATCTCATTCCCACTCGCTTATATTCACTCACTCACTCACTCACTCACTCACTCACACACTCACACACACTCACTCACTCACTCACTCACTCACTCACACACTCACTCACTCACACACTCACACACTCACACACTCACACACTCACTCAGTCACTCACTCACTCAATGGGGCGCGATGGGGCTAGTCCAAATAAAGCCGCACACCCCTCCCCTCCAGGGCCTCTGGACTGCTTTTACAGCCCAATTTGAGCTACACCACCAGATCAAAGAGAGGCTGAAATGATTGTCCCTCTTTGCCCAGTTGCACCTGTCCAAATATCAACCCAGCCGTGTCCACCTGAGCAAGTGTACTGTAAGGACTGTTGTTTGAAGCCAGAATGCTTACCTTTTACCCACAATGCAATGGAGAGAAAGCTGAGAGGATGAAGGTGGTTTATAACCACCTGGCTGGGGCGTGTTAGTGTCCTTAGGGGAATGTCTGTTACTAAAACCTTTTTTGCACTGATGCAAAGGAAGCCGACAATATCTCAGTCATAATTGTCAGAGGAGAGTCCCTCTGGTGCAACACTGTCGATGTCTGAAGAGAGGGAGGTGTGCAGTGGTTTAGCACAGCACATCTATGTGAAGCCACAGCTGCATTTCAGCACATCTCTGTGAAGCCACAGCTGCATTTCAGCACATCTCTGTGAAGCCACAGCTGCTATTTCAGCACATCTCTGTGAAGCCACAGCTGCTATTTCAGCACATCTCTGTGAAGCCACAGCTGCTATTTCAGCACATCTCTGTGAAGCCACAGCTGCTATTTCAGCACATCTCTGTGAAGCCACAGCTGCTATCCAGCACATCTCTGTGAAGCCACAGCTGCTATCCAGCACATCTCTGTGAAGCCACAGCTGCTATCCAGCACATCTCTGTGAAGCCTCAGCTGCTATCCAGCACATCTCTGTGAAGCCACAGCTGCATTTCAGCACATCTCTGTGAAGCCACAGCTGCTATCCAGCACATCTCTGTGAAGCCTCAGCTGCTATCCAGCACATCTCTGTGAAGCCACAGCTGCATTTCAGCACATCTCTGTGAAGCCACAGCTGCATTTCAGCACATCTCTGTGAAGCCACAGCTGCATTTCAGCACATCTCTGTGAAGCCACAGCTGCTATCCAGCACATCTCTGTGAAGCCACAGCTGCATTTCAGCATGTCTCTGTGAAGCCACAGCTGCATTTCAGCACATCTCTGTGAAGCCACAGCTGCGTTTCAGCACATCTCTGTGAAGCCACAGCTGCATTTCAGCACATCTCTGTGAAGCCACAGCTGCTATTCAGCACATCTCTGTGAAATTACTGCATTTCAGCCCCTCTCTGTGAAGCCACAGTTGCATTTCAGCACGTCTCTGTGAAGCCACTACTGCCTCCCAGCACATTTGGCACGTCTCTGTGAAGCCACTTGCTGCTTTTCAAGACGTGTTTTTGTTCAGTCAGCAGATCCTCGCCTCCGAATGCATGACTTCCTGTGCCGCGAGCGGGCATGAAGAGCTCCGCAGAGCTCCCAGAGACTTCGTTTGAGCTGCGGTGACAGAATAACGGCGGCGTTCCTGCGTGAATACGCTGTGTCATGACTACGTTAAACCCAGGCCCTGACTCACTGTGGTCATTAAAGATCCCACGACACTCACAGCACAGAGTAGGTGGTGTCCCGGTGTGCTGACTAAATTCCCAACAGACCTGGGTCAAATATGTATTTGTTTTGGATTCAAATACTTTTCTACACTTTACTGATCTTTTTCTGGTGTATTGGTACCAATGAAATACTCTCAAAAAAGTGCAAACTCCGCCTTCTGGTCATATTGGCAGGCCCAATTACACCAGGCAAGATCAATAGAGCACAGAGACACATTTGAATCCTAAACAAATATGTATTTGACCCGGGTCTGATTCCTAACCTGTATCTCTGTCAACCTGTCACCTAATCATCCCCCAGTTTAACCCCACTCAGCTGATGTGCGGTGAGCGTTCTGGTGCAAAATGGCCGCCGTGCATCACCCAGGTGGGTGCTACACGTTGGTTGCTGTTTGAGGCGACTCCCCCCCCCCCCCCCCCCCCCCCCCCCCCCCCCCCCCCCACCCCTCATCACTGTAAAGTGCTTTTGAGCGTGAGGGGAAAAGAGCGCTATATAAACGCAAGGAATTATTAATTTTAACGGCTTTTAACGCGGCGGAACCGTCCATTTTGTGAAATTGGGTGCAGATGTCCGCTGTCACGGCGATTCCGCGGCGGCCTGGCAGAGGGAGGCGCGGGCCGGCCCAGCCGCTGGCGGCTCGCGGAAAAACCTGCTCGCCGCGTGTCCAGGTGTCACGGCCGATCTGAGCGATTCCCCGGTCGCCGTGACCCCCCTGTCCCAAAGCATCAGGCCGCGGCGCCATCGGGTTTACTGGGCGTGTGGCAGGTGGGGATCGGTCCTGGCAAAGGAATCGTGTTGTCCTTGTTTCTGGTGACCCCCTTATCCCCCCCCCCCCCCCCCCCCCCCCCACCACCCCCTGAATCTCAGTTAAATCAGCATCATTGGCATGACAGTTTTTTTTTTTTTTTTTTGTCAGTGTGTATAAACAGAAGGACACGCAGGGAAAAGAAGGTGAACAGCGTTATTCATGGCTGATGCAGTTTTTGGGGGTCACGGTGAAATCTGAATTATTTTGGGGGAGATTCTTGCTCGCTGTTCCTCTGGCTCTCGCACACCCTGGTCCAAAAGTGGGGGGGCAGTCGCTTGTCCTGCGGGGAGGTCGAAAGTGTGGAGCACGGTCTCGTTGAAGGGGTCAGGCTAGAAGGACATGTTGGGAACAGTGAGGCACTGGTGCAGTGGGCTGGGTATGGGTTTCTCCAGGGAGCTGTACTGTGCACAGGAGTGCCAAGGTATACACTATTAGAAAAAAAAAACAAGTGTGTGTCTGTTAAGCTTAATTTTTTGGCAAGCTAAACTAGCCTCTTGGAAAGTAGAAAACACAATAGCTTGTGGAAGGGGGATGGAAGCACAGGGGGGTTGGGGCAGAAAGCTTTAGGTACTTAACCTGCATTGCTTCAGTATATATCCAGCTGTATAAATGGATACAATGTAAAAAATGCGCATAAGAGCGTCAGTAATGTAATAATGTCCAGTGTTAAATCAACTCTTACGAAGTACATATGGTCCCAGTGTGACCCGTATGTCCTCTGTTTGGAGCTGAACTAGCCCTGGACGTGCTACTGCGGGGGCTTCTTGCAGCGGGCCTGCAGGTGGAGTTCTCGTATTACACGTCTGCACATGACAAACCTCATTTGGAGTATTTACGGGGGCCCGGCGGGGTGCTGTGTCATGTTGATGAGGAAGGATGAGGAGGATTTTTTAATCTTTCATCTTTTTTTATGAGGTAGTATAGCTGCGTCTATATAAAAACTGATCTTGTTCTATTGCTTGACTGAGTGAACATGACTTGAGTTTCTCTGTTGCTGAACATGTTGAAATAAAAGGTGTTTTTACCCCCCCCACCCCACCCCCCCCCCCCCCGCCAACCCCCCACCACCCCCCCCCCCCCCCCCCCGCCACCCCCCCCCGCCCCCCCCCCCACACCCCCCCCCCCCCCACCCCCCCCCGCCCAAATTCAGTTCTCTCTCTCTCTCCCTCTCTTGCTTACTCTCCTCCTCTCTTGCACTCTCCCTCTCTCTCTCTCCCTCTCGCTTACTCTGTCCTCCCCTTTCACTCTCCCTCCCTCTCTCTCTCCCTCTCTCACTTACTCTCCTCCTCTCTTGCACTCTCTCTCCCTCTCTCTCTTCCTCTCGCTTACTCACCTCCTCTTTCACTCTCCCTCCCTCTCTGTCTTTGATCCTCTCTCCCTCCCTCGTTCTCTCTCACTCCCTCCCTCTGCCTCTCTCTCTCTGCCTCTTACTCCCTCCTGCTCCCTCTTTCTCTCCTCTCTCTCTCCCTCTCTCTCTCTCTCTTCTCTCTCTCTCTCTCCCTCACTGCAGAGAGTCTCCTCTTTTTTTTATATATATATATATATATCAGTGTGAAAGGAAAGGCTTTTCACTCCACACTAATACAACGCTAATCTTTCCCTTTCACTGCTTTAATGGAAAGGGATTCACACCAGTGGCTTTGGGGAGAAACGGCATCGCTAACAGGCTTACCGGCTCCGTTCGCTGCTGGTCTGGGTTATTCGCTCTCAACCCTTCCTTAGCCGCGCGCTACCAAAACCCTGAGACAACCCTCAGAGTTTGAGCGTTGTCAGAAACTCTGAGCGCTCCTTTTTCGCACGGACGTGTCGGTTGGCCCTGGCCCAAAAGATCAAACGTGTGTACTGTACACCGAATATAGAATTTATGGAATCTGCTGAAGCTGAATTTTGATTTCCAGATGGTAATCCCTGAAAGTGTGTTATATTTGAGAGGAAAGGGGGGTTGTTTGGGGGGGGGGGGGGGGGGGGGGGGTGTGGATCTGTTTTTTAATCTTGAGGGGAACCACAGCGCTGTACTTCAGTTTGAGTAGAGCTGTGCTATGAGGTCAGAGCACTCTGTTGCCTTTTGGAGCTCGTTCTCTTTGAGCTGTTTGGGAGGGCTTGGTGGCCTGCTCATGAGCAAGCGCGTCCAAATGTGTGTGTGTGTGTGTGTGTGTGCGCGCGCGCGTGTGTGTGTGTGTGCATGTGCGTGCGTGTGTGTGTGTGTGTGCGTGCACACGTGTGTGTGTGCATGTGCATGTGTGTGTGTATGTGTGTGCGCGCGTGTGCGTGTGTGCGTGTGTTTGCATGTGTGTGTCTGTGCGTGTGTGTGTGTGTGTGTGTGTGCGCGCGTGTGCATGTGTGTCTGCGTGCGCGTGTGTGTCTGCGTGCACACGTGTGTGTGTGTGTCTGCGTGTGCATGCATGTGTGTGTCTGCGTGTGTGTGTGTGTGTGTCTGCGTGTGCACGCATGTGTGTGTCTGCATGTGTGTGTGTGTGTGTGTGTGGAAGGGGGTGTGGAAGGGGGTAAGTGTGTAAGCAGGTCTGTATCAGTGTCTGTATGTGTGGGTGTGTTTATTTGCATGCATTTGGCTGAGCTGCTTGTGTGTCTGTAGGCATTCATTTAATTTAGCATGCATATGAGCGTGACTGCTGTTTTGTGTTGTGTGTGAGTGCATGCAAATGTGTGTGTGACTGCGTGTCTGCGTGCCTCTGTGTGTGCGTGCATGCACGTAAGGGTGAGTGTGCTTGTGTATGCGTGTGTGTGTGCATGTGTGTGTGTGTGCCTGCGTGAGTGTTTGCTTGTGCGTGTGCGCGTGAGTGAGTGATTAGCTGGTAAAATGGTGATGCCGGGATTTCCCGCTCGTTGTCTGGGGTTGAGGGATGAGCTGGTGATCGGGGTCCGGTGGTGAGGGACGCGTCTGAGCCGATGCAGACAGGCTGATTGGGATCGAGCTCCTCGGAGTGTTTATGGAATATAATCCCTTCCCTGACAAGCGAGCGCTTCCCAGTGTTCTCCGCAGAAAAGCGCGCCGTCTGGATCCAGGAGGAACAGGAAGGACACGGCCCCCGCTGTGTAGGGTAATTGCGGTCAGAGCCCGGGACCCGTTTCACATCGCAGGAAAGAGCAACGGAGATTATCCAGCTTTCCAAGAACGAGCGTAATCTCATGTCAGACATTTCCGATATCCAGATTACCAGACGCATTTAACATAGCTGTAGTTTTTTTCCTTTAAAAAAAATAAAAAATAAAAAAACAAATAAAAAAATTACGTTAGCATTAGGTTTTGGCGCTCACTGGCTAACCAGACAGGCTCTGGGAATGCGCTGAGCTGTTTGAAGGATGCCCTGATGTTCAACCCTCAGTGATGATGCCATGACAATGAAGCGCAAGTTTCTCAAACGGATGTCACGGCTGTAGGTGACTGAGCTGCTGCCCTGGGTGCACTGCGGTGCACGGGAACGCTTTGTAAAGATGAGGATAAACCTAAGATCTGATCCTTATTCTGAACTCTCCGCACAGGCCCAGCGACTCTGCCGGAAAGGCTCTGATCCCGTCGGCTTGCGGCTGTCCCGAAAGCAGAGAGAGGCGCACGTAGGGCACTCGCTCACTCCGGCACCAGCTCACGCGATTTTGGGTAGTGAAGCTCCTTCATCTGCACCCCAGCGTGCGCGCGTTAGTTATTTCTGTTATTCGGCAGCACGAGCGGGGGGCGGGGGGGGGCGGGGGGAGGGGGAGATGCTTAAGGATAGAACCTATCATCCATAATGCCATGCTAATGATGAAGGACATTCACTGCCTAACTCAATCACGGATCACTCTGGGAGTCTAATGTAGTTATGGACTGGCCCAGCACGGCGTCCTGCATGCTAATGCCCGTCTCACACAGGTCTGAGTGAAGAGCTGCTCTCTGCCCAGCGCTGTGTGTCACGGCCCGTTGGTCCCGCTCGCTGCCGATTGGCTGGCTTTTTTTTGTCACTGTTGTTGATATTCTATGTTTTTTTTTTTTTTTTAAACAAGACCAGGTTAAAAACCTACAGTAGTATATGGCTGGACCTAACACACGTGATCCGGCCGACCAATGGTGTAACTTCATAACTCGGCCGACCAATGGTGTAACTTCATCACTCACTCAGTCAGTCAGTCAGTCACAGACATTCGCGCTTGTAGGGTGCAGGACCGCTGTTGCGGCACAACCAAAAGAATGTTTTTATTTTTTATACAAAGTAGGTTCCGGCATTGTAGTTATGTTACTGTTGCCTTTTGGGGCATGCTGGGAAGTTTTTTTTTTTTTTTCTCTTCTTCTTTGGTTACGATCATCCTGAATCAGGATGCCTGGAATGCACAGTTTGCCCTTTAATGACAGAGTCAATATTTGGTTTGCAGCATGGATTGTGTACCTTTTCCTACCTAGAGGTGAGCAGCAGGCCTCTGGTTATTCCTGCATGTGTTCACTAATTTGTGTAAAATTCCCAATTAGTTATGTGTAATTTGCATATGTTACCAAGTGCATTTTTAAACACGCAGTTATTTCTACGTTCGTTCATGCGGAATATCGATGATTCATAATTGCAATTGCAGGATTGTGACCTTTTCGAGTTTTTTTTATTTTTTTTATAAAACAGTCACTTTTTTGTGACGTGTAATTATCTTTTTAATTACATTACAGGCATTTAGCAGACGCTCTTATCCAGAGCGACTTACACAACTTTTACACAGCATTTTTACATTGTATCCAATTATACAGCTGGATATATATACTGAAGCAATGCAGGTTAAGTACCTTGCTCAAGGGTACAACGGCAGTGTCCTAGCCGGGAATCGAACCTGCGACCTTTCGGTTACAAGCCCAGTTCCTTACCCACTGTGCTACACTGCCGTCCATTTTAATGGGGCCGTATTCCTTCTCGGTTATGTTCCTTATCGAAACAAACACGGCGAAACCGACGGGGCAGGTAGCACGATGACTGGGCTTTATTATTTTTCTGTCAAACGCTGACATCTGAGAGAGCCTCGGAGCGGCGGAGGAGGAGGAGGAGGAGGAAGAAGAACGCAGGAACGACTGTGCTAAGCGGCGGCTCGGAAGGTAGAAGAACCTCTTTAAGATCCGCCGCCGGGCCGCGAACGCCCGCCCGCCCGCCCGCCCGCCCGCCCGCCATCGTCGTCGTCGGGGAGCTCGTTATCGAGTCGGCCGAGCTCGGCCGCCTGTCCGCGCGCCCAGCCGAGAACGGGCCAATTACCACGGAAACGCGGCGAAACGATCGATGCGCGCGCGGGAGAGAGAGAGCCCGCCTCCCTTTTCCTTACGCGCGCCGGAGAGAGAGAGAGGGCGCGCCTGGCGGCGATGAAACGGAATCCGTTTGTTTACGCAGCTGCATCGGAAGTTTTATCCATCCAGCAATTAAGACGTTTCTGCTCCCCATCTGCAGTTCCCTCGCTTCTTTCTAAAAGGGGTTTTTTATAAGGGAGGCTGAGCTGCTTCTTAGGCTCCGGTCCAACGCGAGGCTTATTTCATGTGTTCAGCGTGCAGCCCGTGTTTATTCTGAGCCGTTTTTTTATTTTTATTTTTTTAATTCAGACCTGGAACAGGTCTTGCTCGGTGTAGTTTTTCTCTGGTGCTTCACACGTGTGACCCATAGTTCTCTGCGGGGTGAAGTGTGCGCCTGTTTGACAGAATGGTTCAGTCTTGCCGTAAAGTACACGGAGTGACATCTGTACGCCCTGCTTCTCGGTTCGAGCTGAAAGGGGTGCTTAAATTAACATTTCTGGCAAGGACAGAATGCATTTTTAATCACGCACAACAGTGCTGCATAATTACAAAGTTGTTCCACTCCTCATCTCGTTGATGGCTTCCCTGCTGTTCGATGGTGTTTAGATGTCCCTTCGCTAACATCAGTACACAGGCCCGAGCTGCTTCACGGACACTGGTAATAACTTCTCCGAAAAGTACCCCTCTCTGTCGGAAAAGAAAGAAAAAAAACAACCCTGGCGCCAGCTTTCTGCCGCACCGCAGTTGCTGACGGTACACAGGAAAAACACGTCATCGCTGAGCGTGGACGTGGTGATTTTCTCCGACAGATATAAAAGCACGAGGAAACTCTCCATCTGAAACTCTCGTGGCGGTGCCGTGAGAATGAAGCGCTGCTTTCTCAAACGGATGTGGCGGCTGTAGGTGGCTGAGCTCGCTGCCCTGGGTGCGCCGCGGTGCGTGTGGGAACGCTTTGTAAAGATGAGGATAAATCTAAGATCTGATCCTTTTTCTGAACGCACCGCACAGGCCCAGTGGCTCAGTGCTGGAAATGCTCTAATCTCGCCTTGTGGAGAATACGTCACGGCTGAGCGTGAAAGTGGTGGTTATCTCTGTGAGATAAAAGTACAAAGACACTCTCCATTTGAATATTACGTGCAAGGGTGCATTGTACTGTACTGGTAATGGCACATGGACTGCATTTATATAGCGCTTTTATCCAAAGCGCTTTACAATTGATGCTTCTCATTCACCAGAGCACTTAGGGGTTAGGTGTCTTGCTCAGGGACACTTCGACATGCCCAGGGCGGGGGTTCGAACCGGCAACCCTCCGACTGCCAGACAAGCGCTCTTACCACCTGAGCTATGTCGCCCCTATGTCGTGCACGTTCCTGGTCTTTATGCGTTTGTTAAAAGGGAAATGTGGAACGAATGTCCCCTTCAGTGTGGATGTGGAGTTTTAGGCCGAGTTTAAACGCAAGTGCATACCGGGGGCCCAAAGCTGTAGCTCCTACACCTTGTTAGCTTCAGTGAGCGGCACCCCCCCCCCCCCCGTCCCATCCCCCCCACCCCCACCCCCCCACCCCCTCCCCGAAGTCCCAGGGCTAATGACAAGGACGGACAAAACGGCGCTCTCTCTCTCTCTCACACAAGGCCAGCGAGTGGGAGGACAAAAGCAGGGGCCCGCCCCAGTGACACCCCCCCCCCCCCCCCCCCCCCCCCATTAAAGGGCCGATCTCTGCACCTCTCCAGGGGCAGCTTGGGGCAGGGCAGGAGCTCCGGATAAGAGCCCCGCTATCAGTCCCTGCCACTCGCCGAAAAAAGCACACACACACACTCTCTCCAGCCCCCCGGGAGAGAAACTCTCAGCGATTTCCCTCTTCCTCCACACACCGTACACTTTCTGGCATTGTTGATTTTTAAAAAAAAAACAAATAATTTTGAAGCACTTTTTTAAAAAAAAAAAAAAAAAAAAAAAAAAAAAAAAAAGATCAAAGAACTTTTTCAAAATGAATAACACAATGAATGTAGTATGGCTGTGAAGGAGAATAATAACAATTATAAAATGGAAAATATGACAAGGCAATTTAAAACGAGCTCTTTAAAATGCGGTTCATAAAAAAAAGAGTACTTAGTGTGGTGTTGAAATATTGGCACTTATTGTAATCGCATGAGTTATTTTTGAAGCCGTCGGGCATTCCGCTTTATTACACTTGAAAAATGGAGGCTGAGCTCTTTCCACCTTATTCAGTTTTTAAGACTCTCGGAATTCAATCAGAGCCTTTGGTTGTACACGTGTAAAATGACCGCACTGATCGATATTATGATTATGATAACTATATGACCTCATTGTTTTGTGAATTGGTTTTTGTGTCCATTTTAAGTACTGTAAGGCCTGAACAATCACAGTCGTGTGTAGAATATGACACTGCGCTCAGCATTTTACTACATGAGCGTAGTGTCCTGGTAACTTTAGAAGTCACTGGAAGCGATCATGTGCCCAATAGTTATCTGGCACATGCAGCGTACTATATACTACGCCAAAAGTGCAGGAGGGTTACTTTTCCAAATCACACACGAGACGCTCGTTCTCTTCCGATTCATTGGACGAGAAGAGAGGTCTGTCCTCAGACACGCGCGTTATTCGCAGGAATGATCTGGCGGTTTTTTTTTACCGAGCGCTTCTAGAAGACGGCCTAACGCGAATCGGCTTCCTCTGCTGCTCGACGTTAAAAAGAGCCCGAGGTTTTGTGATGTCACCGACCTGATTCCGCTACCCCGAACCAATCAAAAAAGTTTTACGAGTGAAGCCGTTACGTTTGAATCCAAAATAATTAAACGTTTTCTCTTTACGTAATAAGGGCATAAAGGCAGCAGTCCATACTCTGCTCATGCTTGGAAGTGGTCAGGAGTCCTTCCAGCTAGGCACAGATAATGAGAAATGGGATCAGTGAGGAACAGATGTAGGCACAAGACTGCAAATTTGTCATTTTCAGATTTGTGGTTGCTGGGAAGGAGGATGCTTGCTTGGCAACACCTACTCCGTGAGTCAATATCACACCACTTTCCCTCTATCTCAGTCTTTTTTTTTTTTAAAAGAAAAAAAAAATATAGCACATTTTTAAAACCTTATGTAACCCTGAGCTTCAGCCGAGATCTTCACTTGCAGATGTAATATTACCCTACAGTTTTGAAATGGGTAACCCATAATGCTTTGCAGGGGTCGGGCCGTGTCACATCCCTTTCAGTGAGGCCCTGGGAGAGCCGATCAGGGTCCCGTTCAGCGTGCCGGTGAGAGACACTCTGTTTGCTGGGGGAATTCTCTGATGCATAACGTGTTATAGCAGGGAGGGCTTCTGCTAATAGTGTGTGTGGGAGTTGGGAACCGGGGGTGGGGGGGGGTGCGGTAAGAAATGGATTTGGGGGGGGGGGGGGGGCGGCAGCGTGTTACGATGTGTCTCTGGGGGGGGGGGGGGGGGGGGGGGGGGGGCGCAGTGTGGTAAGATTTGTCTCCTTAGGGGGGTACAGGTCTGTGGTATCCTGGTGTGGGGGGTACAGCTGTGTGGTATCTTGTTTTGGGAGGTACAGCTGTGTGTGGTATCCTGGTGTGGGGGGTACAGGTGTGTTTGGTATCCTGGTGTGGGAGGTACAGGTGTGTGGTATACTGGTGTGGGAGATACAGGTGTCCTGGTGTGGGAGGTACAGGTGTGTGGTGTCCTATGTGGGAGGTGCAGGTGTGTGTGGTATCCTGGTGTGGGAGGTACAGGTGTGTGGTATACTGGTGTGGGAGGTACAGGTATCCTGGTGTGGGAGGTACAGCTGTGTGGTATCTTGTCTTGGGAGGTGCAGCTGTGTGGTATCCTGGTGTGGGAAGTGCAGCTGTGTGTGGTATCCTGGTGTGGGAGGTTCAGGTGTGTGGTATCTGGATGGTGGGGTGGGGATGAGTGGGGTTGGGTCTGCAGACTTGGCTCTCACACCCTCCGTTCTGTCCACACGTCTATCTGTCTGTCTGCCTGCCTGCCTGCCTGCCTGCCTGTCTGCCTGCCTGCCTGTCTGTCTGTCTGTCTGTCTGTCTGTCTGTCTGTCTGTCTGCCTGCCTGCCTTCCTGCCTGTCTGTCTTCCTGCCTGTCTGTCTGTCTGCCTGCCTGCCTGCCTGTCTGTCTATCTGTCTGTCTGTCTGCCTGCCTGCCTGTCTGCCTGCCTGTCTGTCCATCTCTTTGCCCTTCAGTCTCTGTGACCCGGTCACCACTTGCATTCGGGCCCGGTTTGATCACCATGGTTTCTGCACCAAAAGACCTTCATTCTTGTTTGCGTGTGTGTGTGTGTGTGTGTGTGTGTGTGTGTGTGTGTGTGTGTGTGTGTGTGTGTGTGTGTGTGTGTGTGTGTGTCTGTGTGTGTGTGTGTGTGTGTGTGTGTGTGTGTGTGTGTGTGTGTGTGTGTGTGTGTGTGCGAGTGAGTGAGTGAGAGAGAGAGACTGCAGAGCTCCCAGAGGCAGTGACCATCGCTGCGGCACAAAGGAATGTCACCTGGCTTTCCCGACTGTCAGTGTGATTTTTGGAAAAGGGCAGGAGGAGGAGCCCGTCTCCTCCGAGCCTCGTCTCTGTGCGGCGTCGTCACGTCGTTTACATTCTAAAAGGCTCGCGGAGGGGACTCGCTCGCCTCGTTTCGGCGAGCCACTTTCGGCAGACTTTCCCGAAGTGACCGGAATTAATTTTCTCCCCCGATGACGGGGTCGGCTGCAGGATCGCCTCCCACGTTTGAACAGTGCGCGTGCGCGTGAGTGCGCACGTGCACGTGCGCGCGCTTGTGGGTGTGCGTGTGCGCGTTCTGTTTCCGTGCCGTAGTTTTCCCAAAAAAAGCTCAAACAGCATCCGCATTATATTTAGTTCTCTTTCTGCTGTGTGAGAACCGCAAGTGTTTACGGGCGATAAACTGAAAGACCTTTGCAGAATGCTTTTACACAGCGCTGCGCAGTGCGCAGAAATGTCAGGCAGTCTGGCGGTCCGAGGTAAATCCGCAAGATACAATTGTACGCCTCAATGCAGCTGAAATTATTCCCGCACTTGGAAATCCACTTGTCTGCATTTTGGGGCGGCCAGTAATCAAATGCCATTTTAGACCAAATGACATTTGAGAGGGTTTGACATATACAGACTCTTTGTGGAAGGTCCCCAGAATAAACCGAAAGGTTACCATACCTCTTACATCCGAGAAATGTACAGGACCAGCCGCTCTCACGGCTGATAAATGTACAGTTCCGTGCCCTGGTGTACATTTGGACGAACAACTGACCGTTAAGTGAGTAAGATTACATGAGTAAGATTGATAAGCCTTAGCGTTAGTTTTCTGTCCTCAGCCATCCATTCATTTCTGCATGCAAAGCACACCATCTTATCGTGTATGCGCTTTCTGAACATGAAGCTGTGTAGGGTGATGCAACGGACATGCGTTTGTATCGGCGAGGTGCTCCGTTCTTCAATTAACGTTAATTGATTTTGCTCACTTGAGTTAGACTACTTATTTGGAGGCGTCAGCTCCGACTGAAGGAGCTCTGTGTTTTAGGTTTGCCTGCTGGTATCTGACTAGCGACTAAGTACCAGGAAAATGCTGTAGAATTGCACCGACCTTCAGTTCCTGTCAGCCATAACCAATATATTCTGAAATGCATTATGATTGTGTTGACTCAGATGCATAGAAAGAATCTGTCTCAGAGAAAAGCGTTTTCTTCAAAATTTTGAGTCTGTCACCGTGTGAAAGGGGCAAAATTGCATTATTACTGCTGCTATAGTATTTCTGAAGTGGTGTAGAGTCTAAATATGATGTTTAACCAGTTTTGTTTATGAGCAAAGCACGGCAAGTAGATTTGTATTTCAAAAACATTTATGGTTACACCATATTACATTGCGGGGGAGTTAACCTGTCTTTCTTACTTTTTAAGAAGTGCTTGTTGTGAATCAAACATCTGAATGCATAGGAAACACTCAAGTGAACATAAAAATAGTTTTAAAAAACAAAACGAAGTACTTTTTTTTTTTGCTTAATTTTTGTCCCTGTGAAAACACACTCATTGACCATAGTGTAAATGTATGCATGTGTGTACTGTAATGCAGTCATGAAATAAATAATGTATTATATCGTGTACATGACCAGTGTTAGCTGAAATTACTTTCTGTGGATTCCTAGATTTATCATACATCACTTTGTACGTTTAATTTTTTTTGCATTTACAAGTGTCTGGAACGACAGCGTGACCAGGAAAGGTTTGTCGCACTTTGGCAGTGAAACTGTGGGCGCTGATTCGAGCCCCTGTGAGTGAACCCCCTACTCATCCCTACGTGGGGTCAAAGTGGAGAGTTCAGGGGGTCAGAGCGTAGTCCGACAGAAGTCCTGCGGTGCGCTTCTTCCACGCAGGAACTCATTCAGCTTAAAAAAAAATAATAATAAAAAATAAAAAACTTATTCCCATCAGAAGCACGCTGAGAAAGCCTCGGCCAATACACGGCGCAGTGAAATATGGAGTAATGCACTGCAGTGACTCCTTTAATGTTTCAGGAAGGTCTGATCCCAGAGAAGCCTGTTCTCATTGATTGCACAGTGGGGGGGGGTGGGGTGGGGGGGGGGTTCTGCCGGGGGGGGGGGGGGGGGGGGCTCGGTGGGGATGAGGTGGTGCGCTCCGAAGGAGAGGCTGCCACAGAAACAACGCTTCGAGTGTCATTAATCTCACCACCCAGCTATGCAAACAACTGCCAATTACTGCCTTTCAAATGGTGGGAGTTTATTCAATTTCTCGGGGGTGACATTGCTGAAGGCTCAATTAGAAAGATGAAATATAACCTGTGCGCCGCGGATTTTCTATTTCATGGTTGCCTCTTTTTTCTGTTCTGCGTTAAATAATTGCATATTACCCACAAAGAGAGAGAGAGAGAGAGAGAGAGAGAGAGAGAGAGAGAGAGAGAGAGTGATGCTTACAGGCTAAAGTTTCTTTGTAGAACCCAGATCCTGTAAATCATGAGTACTAGTACATATGTAGCAGTATTCTTGAGTAGCATTCTTGTAGTAGTATTGTGAGCGTGCTACAAGAGCTCACTGTAAAACAGGCATGCTCAGATGGGTTATACCTGTAGAACACACTGAGCATGCTCAGATGGGATATACCTGTAGAACACACTGACCACTGAGCGTGCTCAGATGGGTTATGCCTGTGCTCAGATGGGTTACCTGTAGAAGACACACTGAGCGAACACAATGCTCAGATACCATGCTCCCCTAGATGGGTTATACCTGTAGAACACACTGAGCGTGCTCAGATGGGTTATGCCTGTAGAACACACTGAGCGTGCTCAGATGGGTTATACCTGTAGAACACACTGAGCGTGCTCAGATGGGTTATACCTGTAAAACACTGAATGTGCTCGGATGGGTTATGCCTGTAGAACACACTGAGCGTGCTCAGATGGGTTATGCCTGTAGAACACACTGAGCGTGCTCAGATGGGTTATACCTATAGAACAGACTGAGCATGCTCAGATGGGTTATACCTGTAGAACACACTGAGCGTGCTCAGATGGGTTATGCCTGTAGAACACACTGAGCATGCTCAGATGGGTTATGCCTGTAAAACGCACATAATACGATGCTATTTGTCTATACACAGTCTATGGTATGAGAGAAAACTAACTGGACATGTTAGGAATTTATAAATCCCACGGGGATGGATATTTTCGGCCCCAAAAATAAAGACGTGGGAAAAATTCTGGTCAACCTAGTAAAGAAGGATGTTGATTCAGAAAACAAATGAAATTATGCCTTTTCTACAGGGGAGGGGGAGAGTGGGGGGGGGGGGGGGGGAGGATTAGGTAGCTGAGTCCATCAGTAGAAGCACCTCTGGCTTCCACATGCATGCAGAAACCCACAATAGCTATAATCAACATAATTTATCATTGCTGAGTGTAGCGGTGTTTAGATTTTTATCCAGATGACTCAAATGGAACGTTTAATGCATAACCGTGCACAAACGGCACCGCACATTTAATAACCTGTGCTGGTGAGTTTAAGTCTTACTGCTACCACCCTGCGCTTTTTAAAACTCCGGGAAGTGACAGTCTAATTCTTTATGTTGGCATTATCATTATAAATAGTATGAATTGCCTCTCCCTCTGCCTGCTACCACATTAAATTCTTGTTATCCCCGCCAAGCCACTCTGCCATGAGTAATTTAAAAATGAAATCATATAAATAACAGTATTAGCTGAAGCAGCATACACTTTATCATAACGCGGAAGTTTTATGCAACATGGGAGAATAGATCACATTGCGTGACCTATTTTTGAGTCTGGGGAGAGAGTTTTATATTCTGAAAGTGATGACTGCTCTGTTTTATGTGCATTTTAATGGTTCTGGGAATCTCTCTTTATAATGCAATGTATAGGCTAACCGTCAAAATGAAAGCACAGTGGTTTTTCCGCATTTCAAGATATTATGAGATAAAATTGTTTAACGGGAGATGAATGAGCCTTTTATTTTCTCTTGGACTGTGTAACGGGAGATTGCTTGCCCGACTGGATAAAATATTGGCCAGTGAGCTGTGGACTGTGCAGTGCGAGACTTTTGTTTTTGATATTTTTGAGATCTAATAGAGAAACGGTCTGTCAACTTGAATGATTGACAATACAGACAGAAATTTTAACCTCTGCATTAAAGAGGGACATGGGGCAATAATATGAATTTTTGTTAGTCCCTTTTGTATTGTCTTGTGAGCTGAAAGGCAGTACTTGACTCTCTCTGATATATGGGAGTGGACACTAAAAAGCTCCCGGTAACATTTGGCTGGACAGGAAGGGGGCATCTTTTCCAGAGAATCAAATCTTCCATGGAACTGACCAAAGCTCAGCATTTAGGGCTGGATTTTTTTTTTTTTTTGGCAGAGACACCCTGTCATGCCCATAGCAGAACTACAGAGGCTGACAAGAAAGTCTGCAATTAGACTGAAGTTATGAAAATACTCTTTAAAATTCCCAGGAATGCACTTTGGAAAAAGCTTATCCCAGGCTCTTCGCAAATAGCGAAAATACATCTATATTTAAGAGCAGCACTTTCTCATATGCACCGGATATTTCAAACAGCAAATAACTGTTTTAATCCTTCATCTGTTGGTTTCTTTGAGTATTGAGCTGGTGGCATCAGAAAAAAAAACCCCACTGAAGGAGATCGGTGGTGGGTCTGGCCAGGATATTTTCCATTCATTTAAAAACATGCCACCCTTCTCTGTTCTCCTCTCTCCTCAGAAGCTTTCACATCTAATAAAATCCCACCTGCCTTCCTCCGGCCTCTCCGTAATAATTTTATATTAAAAATAATAATCTTACGTGTGGAGACCAGCTCCAGCTTTCACATCTCTGCGCTGGGTGACTGGCGTCTGTCCAGATTCCAAAACATCTCGAGGTGTGCCTCATTGCCAGGGCAGTTAAAAAAAGAAGAAGTCTTTTCTGGACAGGACGTGGGAGGGGGTGCGTGGGTTGGGGTGGCCCGCGTGTTGCCGAAGGAAAGAGTCATATTTCGTTTATTTCTAACGCCGCGCGTCGATAGAACCGGGGCGAACGATGCCAAATGATCTTCAAGTGGAAAATAACAGGGAATTTGCGATGCAAGGATTCTGTTTTTAGATACTTTATTGATCCATCTTCAAGTTGTTCGAGTGTCGCTGGCTGCGGGGGGTTCTGGAGCGATCTGGGTAGCGCGAGCAACGGCCCTGGCGGAGCGAGAGCTTCCTCTGGCGTCTCCCCTGGCGCTCGGGGGGGGGGCCTTGAACCCAGCGGATGACTGAGCCTTTGCCCTCCCCCCCGGGCGTATTTTATGTAATGTGGTTGTAATAGATAAATGCGCAGGAGAGCTGAGGACAAAGGGGGCTGCGCATGTGGGAGGATCTCTGCAAGTTAACTTTGTTTTCCGCCGCAGGCAGGCGAGCAGGCAGGCGGGCGGGCGGGATGAGAGGTGCTGCTCTGCGTGCGCGAGCCGCTTTTTTGTCTGAACTTCCTGTTCCCGCGAAAGGGCGAGAATGAGGCGAGACGGGGGAACGCGTGTGCTCGCCGTGTCACGATGAGGACGACTGCGTCACGGAGCCGTGCCCGGCGTGCGTGTTCCTGAGAACGTCTGGAGCTTGCGTGGCCTGTGCTTGACACGTTCTCGATGACCTTTTCTTGAAATCACCGGAAAAAAAATGTAAGACGAAAAAACGAAATGAAAATCAAAATGATTTTTTTTTTTTTTTTGAGCTCATGTAACGATTTACGAAGCTTGAGTATATGAAGACAGAATTCTGCGATGTTAATTAATGCTTGATAATTGCCTATGAGCACTATACACTGGCCCAGGATTGGGGACCACGGTCGGCTTATCTGATCGCTTCTGGAGCTGCTGAATCCTCCACAGGCAGCAGTGAGATCACTTACAGTACAGCTCTGCCACAAGGAATTTTTATACCGGATAATGTAAGTGTGGGGGAGAAAAAAAACCTGCCTCTGGATGCAGCTTGTTATTGCAACTTTTTGCAGCATAACAGAACAAAACCTTGTAGCAACTTTTTTATTATTTTTTTTTTTTAAACCGCAGCTATATGGGTCAATGTGAAAAATAACCTGTTGAGGAGGTGTTTGCAACTTTTCGGGTGGTATGAAGTTTGTGTAGAGTGTTAATGTGAGCATTGGGAGCCCCTGTGGGGGGATTCTGCCAGCTTGAATCAAACCGTGTTCCAAAGCCCATAGTGCACAGTTGCCCACATGGCTCCTGGTTTAAAATATGAGAGAATATGTTGTGTGTATTCTATGACATTCACCCACATAAACGGGATCATTCCTATGTTCCCAGGGTCCTATGTTCCCCAGATTTATATGGCACATAATGGGAACATGACAAATGGTCCTATGTTCCCAGGGTCCTATGTTCCCCAGCTCTACATGAAATCTTATCTGTGTTCAGCAGATAGGGACAGAGACAGTAAATCAATGATTTTCTGTCTTACTCCAGAAAACAATGTCAGCTAGGTCTATCAGCAAACAAATGGCTTAGCTATGCTCAGAAGTCCTCAATAATAATAATATTTTCCAAGAAATTATGAAAAATTGTTCACAACATTTTGTCAGGTGCAGTAGAACTTAGGACCCTGGGAACATAGATACGCTCCTGCATAAACATGTTGACACTCCAATCGGCAGGCCGTTTGTATTGTGTAGGTTTTAGTCCTGGATTGCTATTGCCGTTCAATATTAAATTACAGCATCCAGTATACATCCAACAAAAGCATATTTACATACTGTGATCAGGTTTTTACAGGAGTTTTTGTGCAAGTTTATTTATCAAAATGTAAATTTTTGTAGATCAAAATAACTGGTGCCGGTCTAAGCAAGGGGTTTCATCTGACAGGTGTTCCACAGCAAAGCTGCAACAGTTTCTCTTTCCTTTCTACTTGAACCCACCTTGACACTGGGACGGTGTTGCAGTTTAATTAATATCACTCCTCTAATTGGCTCTGTGCAATTAGCTTGCAGGCCAAAAAAAAAAAAAAAAAAACTTTGAAGTTTTAAAAAAAAATCATATTAAAAATTTCAATTTTGAAGCTCTGCGTGCATGCGTGGGCGGTATGCCTGTGCTTGTGTGTGTGTCTGTGTGTGTGTGTGTGTGTGTGTGCATGTGTTTGTTTTGTTCAGTAATGTAGTGAAGCAGCAGGGAAGGTTACCCTGTTAACGAGACACTGGAAGATGTTTAGCAGGGCGGTTCTTGTTCACGGGGAAGAGGCTGTGTAATGAGAGGGCAGTGCACTAAAGACAATCTCACCTAGCTGATAGTGTAGGCATACAGAGCATTACATTAACCGCCAGATAATCTGCCTGATCGGTTATATTTCCCCAAAGCGATCTTTATGTTCACTCTGAATAAACGCCGACTCTCTCTCTCTCACTTGATAAAAGTGAATAAAAGTGAGCATTTCTCGTTTTAATCACGTTAACATGTTTTTGCTCCACACTTAATTAACCTTTATAAGCTCAGACTGAACGAAGCAAGGTAGCTGCGTCCCTTTAATCTCAATCCAATAACCGTTAGCTTGTTGTTAGGCGGGGGATATGTGGAATCACCGGTTATTACGGTAAATCCTCTGAGTTTTACAGTAATTCTAATAGCCTGCATTATTTTTGTTTGTGTAATAAAGTACAAGCTTTATTGTTATATCTGGAAACAGGTTATAATAACCATCGGTTTACTGGCATTACAGTAACAGTCCTCAAAGCATATTTCCTGATGGCACTCCCCTGGTATCTCTTTGCAGTATAAAGTATGTGGCTGCTCCAGACAACCTGTTCTCATAAATGTAAGATTGCACATTTGAACTGAGACTTTTGTTGCTGTGGAGATGTAAGTGAACAGGTTCTTTCTGAATGTTGTGTCATTTCCAGAGCCAAAGCATGGCTTTAGCCTTTCTGTTACTGTTGGTGAGATTGTGGTCCAAGGGGGGGGGGGTGCTTTGAAATGGTGGATGGCGATTGACAGGAAGATGGCTTGTAGCTAATAAGCTATTAGCATGCATTATCGATACTAGTTCAAACCCGACAGACACACACACACACACACACACATGTAAATACACATTAAAAGAAATGGCTAACTAGCGAACTATCTAATCAAATGCACAGATTGGAGTTTTGCCTGAGACCCTGTGTCTGTTCTGCTACCAGGCCTTTGGTTTACCATGGTAGCCACGGTAACGGTTTTGCGAGCAAGTGCATGCAGCCAGGACTTGGCAATGACGTCACGCGAGCATAGATGGCACAGACAAACTGCAATAACTCAACAGAAATAAATATGATAATGGGGGGAAGAATAATAAAAACAAATTCTAACAGAATTGAAGAATAAATAAAACATTTTTTACCTTCTTTCCTTTGAGTTATAAATATATTTGACACTTCTGACTTCATATCGGCTGCAGAGAAAGTAGTGTTATGAGATGGAGTCCACTGTGCCATGGCCAAATAAAAACAGGGTCTGAGCAAAAACAGTAGCCTTGGCCATTGGTGGCATAATTTATGTGTTTTTCCACAAAGTAGTTAACTACATTTTAAAAGTAATTTTAGTTGATCATTCTTATTGGCCTTCTTTCACACGGTGCCTTTCACCTCACCTTTGTTGTCATTTGGGTCAGTGAAAGTCCATCACCACGTATCGTGAATCACCAAGATCTGAAATTTGGGCAAATTTGCCTCAGCAAACAATGAAGAACCGCAATGTGAACGAGGTGGCAATGTCAACCCAGCACAGTGTCCGCTGGCTGTCTGTAGGTCCTCTGTGTGTGTGTGTGTGTGTGTGTGTGTGCGTGCGTGTGTGTGTGTGCGTGTGTCTCCTGCCACCCCGGGCTGTGTCAACCCAGCACAGTGTCCGCTGGCTGTCCGTAGGTCCTGTGTGTGCATGTGTGTGTGTGCGCGCGCGTGTGTGTGTGTGTGTGTCCGTGTGTGTGTATGTGTGTGTGTGTGTGCGCGTGTGTGTATGTTTGTGTGTGTGTGTGTGCGTGTGTGTGTGTGTGTGTGTGTGTGTGTGCGCGTGTGTGCGTGTGTGTCCGTGTGTGTGTGTGTATGTGTGTGCGCGTGTGTGTCCGTGTGTGTGTGTGTGTGTGTGTGTGTGTGTCTCTCTCTCCCCCCCCTCCTGCCACCTCGGGCTGTGGCACCAGCTCCTTGCCCGGGCTGCCACATGTGGTCTCCCCTTGTTAGCTGAGCGTAATTGGTGGCATCTGCCGGGCGTGGATTGGCTCTGTGGAGCTTCCTGCCGTGACCGCCGCTCCAACCGCTGGCAAGGATGTTGCAGGGTCAGTAATCCAGTCTGTAGTGTAAAAAAAATAAAATAAAATAAAATAAAAAAAACTTTCTTATGATCTCTCAGGCTTATTTCAACATGTACCCCAGCTGTAAGTTATTGTCCACTGAAGCTATTTAAATGCATGCAAGCTGGCAATGACTGGATCTCAGTGTTGACCATCGCTGGTGTCGTGTTTTGTCTGTTTTTCCAGAGCACTGGAACTGTAATTGAATTTTAGAGGAGTCGGGCGCGTAATCGGAAGTCTTAAGATGTTTGCTCGCAAAGGGCAGTGCTCTCATGTGAAAACAATTTTAAATCGCACCCCCCTGTTCCCCTCGCCAGTCAGTTATCCAATTATTAAACGGTAGCTGTCTCCATGGCTCAATGATCAATTTATTGTGGTTGACATTAAAGCGTATTTCATACGGGAAAGCTTTATTTCATATTCATGTAACAATCTGTTTTCATTTTACAGGTGTAGAAATACTTGTACACACAAACCCCAAGAGGAGTAACTGCACAAAAGCATGAAACATATGAACCTAATACGATCTTGGGGAATTGATACTTTTTATGATCTCATCATGGTTGATCCCAGGTCAGACACTGCCATTATACCCTTGAGAGCAAGATACATGTGTCCGTTGCTCTGGATAAGAGCATCTGTTAAATGTAAAAATGTTTCAGTGAGTCTAGATCAAAAAAAAATATATATGCATATTTTTTTTGTCTTGCATTACATTACAGGCATTTAGCAGACTCTCTTATCCAGAGCGACATACACAACTTATTACACGGCATTTACATTGCATCCATTTATACAGCTGGATGTATACCGGAGCATTGCAGATTAAGTACCTTGCTCAAGGGTGCAACGGCGGGGACTCAAACCTGCGACCTTCAGGTTACGAGACCAACACCTTACCCATTACACTCCACTGCCACCCGTTGTAGCCAGTTTTGTAATCCCCAAGATGAGACTGAACACCAGAGCCCCATGAACGGCCTGTGATGCGATTGAGTGACAGAGGAACTGTAAGGGCTAACATGGTGCTGCATGGGTCCACTAGAAAGGACTGCAGGGGCTGCATAGTAGCATGCTAATCAGCTGGTGTGGAAGGAAATATACTGGTTCACATGGTCCAGTGAAGTACAGGATAAAGGGCGTAAACATGTTGTATTTACAGTTAACATAAGTTTTTGGCATGAAATACAATCTGGTACGTAATGCCATAAGGCACAGTCATCGCTATCAGCGGGGAAATATAATTCTTATAATGATAAAATATGCGACATTTAGGTTTATGCACGCAGTCCAAAATGAACATTGCCAAATTTTTTTGCGAATGGAGAACTTTTCCTTGGGTCTTGGTTTGTGTGCCAGTGCTGCTCGCTGCTGCGCTGGCTGTGATAGACAAAGCTGCGCGCTTTGCCGGGGGCTAAATTCAGCCCTTGTCCGTGCTTTTTCGATACTTGGCAAACGCTGAAAATGTTAAGTTTTGAAAGAACGGAGTGGTTCGGATGAAAAGGTTTTCCCTCATGCGCTTTTATTTGTCACAGCGGTAATTGTATCTTTTAAATATAACCGCGGCTCTGTGCTCATAGCCCTTAAGACCAGGAGCTGCAGTCATCTCTGGCAGTCTTCAGGTATTATGGATTTAAAATGTTACCGCAGATCAGAATAGATTAAAACAAAATTACAGGAAATGGATTAAAATTGCTTTCAGAGCTCAGTTTAAGGTAAGAATTTTTTTTTCCTAATTTTTTTTTTTCTTGCCCCATTATATGAAATGAATGGTGAGGTGCCTGAGGAAGGCAGCCATTTTAGCGCTAAAATGTCTTCGTCTGAGAGTGGGAAAAAAAATGAAATGACCTGAACAAGGGAAAATGAAGCACTACAGGGGGCTGTGTGTGTGTGTGTGTGTCCATGTGCGAGTGAGTGAGTGAGTGAGTGTGTGTGTGTGTGTGAGTGAGAGAGAGAGATAGAGAGAGATAGAGAGAGAGAGTGTGTGTGTGTGTGTGCACGTGTGTGCGAGTGCAAGTGAGTGTGTGTGTGTGTGAGTGAGAGAGAGAGAGTGTGTGCGTGCGTGTGCGTGTGCGAGTGTGAGTGAGTGTGTGTGTGAGAGAGAGAGAGAGAGTGTGTGTGAGTGTGTGTGTGTGTGTGTGTGTGTGAGAGAGAGAGAGAGAGAGAGAGAGAGTGTGTGAGAGAGAGAGAGAGTGTGTGTGTGTGTGTGTGTGTGAGAGAGAGAGAGAGAGTGTGTGTCTGAGTGTGTGTGTGTGTGCACGTATGTGTGTGTGAGTGTGAGTGTGTGGGAGTGTGAGTGCACATCCTGCTTTAAACTACATTAAACTTTAACTCAAACTTGCTAAAAATGAATGTGGAACCCAGACCATTACTGGAGATAAAGTCATACAGTGCTGGGCAGAGGATGGTCTTAAAACCAAAATGAATAAAGAAGACTTGGTGGTTTAGCTGGTTTTGCTGGTCTTCAAACTTGATATCGCGCGTTGTGGTTCCACATAACATACCATGGCGCCTCTCTCAAAGCTTTACTTGTTTGTTCATCAATTAGATTTTTTGGGTCATGATTTTTTTAAAACTTTTTGGGCCAATGAGTGGTAATCTATGCAGACACAACAGCTGTATTTCCAGTTAAAGTGTAGCCACTTTACTGCTGATGTTGCCATGGTTTTAAAGGGCTCCCGGGTTCCATTAGTACATCTCAAAAAAAGTTTGCCTGCTCTTCTCAATTTCTTTGAGTTGTGGCTGCAATTAGTTACAGTATGACCGCAAGAGCTGGCCTTTTTATAAAAAGGGGCTGGCGGTGTAAAGAATTAAAATGCAATGGTATTAATGAAACTGATGAAATTAATTAATTAGATGAGACAAAGTGAGCAGTACTTCGTCAGTGCTTCATACGCCAGGGCGACTGCTTCGGAGGTGATCCGAGATGAGAAACGAAACGGGGGGGGGGGGGGGGGCAGTGGCCTACCGTGCAGGGGCGCGGAGATTACAACCACCTGGGTGTGCGTTCGGATCCCGGGTCCGATATTTCTACAGTACCTTAAATCTTAATCGGTTCAGCGATGATCGCCCGGCCCAAAATTGCACCCAAATCGCACTGCTGTTCGGAACAGTGGTGTCACTGGTGATGACAAAATGGCAGTTGGAGTGGAATTCCCCCAAAAGAAAAGGGGCCAATTGCTACGTTGAGTTATTGTTTTTCATTTGGATTACAATTCGTTGGGATGCTGTACAAGTGTTTTGAGTCTCTGTTTTTTGGGGAGGGGTGGACGGGCATAAGCATTGTAAAGTGCCTCTGGCAAGTTTAATGTTGCTGGGACAAGCTCATTTCTGTTTTGCTTTACTCCACAACCCCCCCCCCCCCTGAATGGTGCTATACCTGCCACTGTAAAGCTTGGCCGGTTCTTCAGAAACCTCAGTAAATATCTGTGAAGTATCCTTCATTGCACATAAAAAACCGCCGGGGCCAGTGGAAGACATTCCGTTTAAATTGCAACTGACAACACAGCAACTCTGCCCGGCGACCATTTCCCGCTTGCGACTTTGCCCCTTCGGTCCCCATTAGTGAGTAGGTCTGCACGGTGTAGGCAAAATGTGTGATGTGTGCCTAACACGTTTGATATTGCCATGGTGACATGAAATGCAACCAGACAAAAAAATTTTAAGCGTACTATTTTTTTATGTGTCCTAGACATAGACCCTGTAAATGAAAAGCATGTGTCTGCTTTGTAATTAAATAAAATTATTTTATTTTTAAATGATTTATTGAACAACAGTTATTTTGGCGTAAAAAAAGAGAATCAATCCCTGCTTAAACTAGGCTACTACAAATATCCAAAGAATTCAGCCTGCTTCTGTTCTGATTCTACCGATCTCTAAAATTCATCATACATTTCAAAGACGGCAACTTGGGAGAGACACGTTCTTGAGGGGATCCGATACCGTGTATCCAACTTCTTTAATAGGCTCAGTGGTATAAATCGGAAACCATATCCTTAGCCAAGTTATGGGGGGGGGGGGGGGGGGGGGGGGGGGGTGGCTCAGCCGTCTCTATGGTAACAAGCCGCCTGAAGTCGTTTGTTTGCATCTGTGGTGGTACCCAGTGAAATTATTGAGATTACAGAGGAGGAGCGAATGTGAAATATACTTTTGTGAAAAAAAAATAAATAATAATAATGAAGTGATTGAGGGAAAAAAAGAAGGGAAAAGCGGGGAGAATATGTCCTAGTGTGTGAAATTCCGGATAAAGATACGCATTTCGTATTTTTTAGGATGTTGGTCAGCAAGTTCAGTAATGTTCATCCCTGCATCATACGTAGGACACTTTCTTGTTTATTCCGACAGGTTTTCCTCTAGCCCCTTCATGTTTATCAGCACCACTAACATTGTCAATGGCAACAAATTTTGGTGTTCCCCTCTGGCTGTCCAGTCACAGCATAACAAAATTCTAGAGGTGCATGACATTGAAAATACAACATTTTTGACACAAGACACTGTCCAGCAGTGCAGTATAAATTAGGCTTTACTGATCGCATTGCAGAAAGAAAAAAACTTGCATTGTGGAGTGCGGTTGGCACGGCTTGTTCCAATATTCATAATTATTGCATTGCAGCCCTCTTGTGATGAGTTCATCATGGAAATTCACGTCACAATTACAATGAAAAAAGACAATGCATAATACAGCTGTACTGAGAGTCTTGGGGGTCATTGACCCCAGTTAACCAGTTATGTGATTTCATCCATGGACAGACTACTGGCAAACTGTGGTGGTATATTTCTGGGGTTTAGGACTCACGACTCACAGGCTACAGGTTGAAATCCCAGGTGTGCCGGCAGTTGTGCTCTTGAGCAAGTTCTGTACCCTGAGCTGTTCTGACATGATAGGACATGTCAGAAAAACACCATATGATATGACATGTCTCTATACGCACCCCCCCCCCCCCCCCCCCCCCCCCCCACCCCCCCCCCCCCCACCCCACGACCCAGGGGGTTATCTGAGCCTGCCTGCAGATATGCGGGATGAGCTTCAGCTGCGCACACTCAGTCAGACACTTTGTGCACACTCAGTCAGACACTTTGTGCACGCTGTTAGTGTTGATTATGCTGACAGATGTTTCAGCAGCTGGTTTTAACGGCTCTGCGAAGAAGAGAGACGGCGGGTGAGCGACACGTCGGATCATAGTGCTGATAGTGACGCGTCATACGCAGCGTTTATAGTGCCATGTCAGATCATAGTGCTGATAGTGACGCGTCATACGCAGCGTTTATAGCGCCATGTCAGATCATAGTGCTGATAGTGACGCGTCATACGCAGTGTTTATAGTGCCATGTCAGATCATAGTGCTGATAGTCACACGTCATACGCAGCATTTATAGTGCCATGTCAGATCATAGTGCTGATAGTGATGCGTCATACGCAGTGTTTATAGTGCCATGTCAGATCATAGTGCTGATACTGACGCGTCATATACAGTGTTTATAGTGCCATGTCAGATCATAGTGCTGATACTGACGCGTCATATACAGTGTTTATAGTGCCATGTCAGATCATAGCGCTGATAGTCACACGTCATACGCAGTGTTTATAGTGCCATGTCAGATCATAGTGCTGATAGTCACACGTCATACGCAGTGTTTATAGTGCCATGTCAGATCATAGCGCTGATAGTCACACGTCATACGCAGTGTTTATAGTGCCATGTCAGATCATAGCGCTGATAGTCACACGTCATACACAGCGTTTATAGTGACACGTCATACGCAGCGTTTATAGTGCCATGTCAGATCATAGCGCTGATACTGATGCGTCATACGCAGTGTTTATAGTGCCATGTCAGATCATAGTGCTGATAGTCACACGTCATACGCAGTGTTTATAGTGCCATGTCAGATCATAGTGCAGATAGTCACACGTCATATGCAGTGTTTATAGTGCCATGTCAGATCATAGTGCTGATAGTCACACGTCATACGCAGTGTTTATAGCGCCATGTCAGATCATAGCGCTGATAGTGAGGCGTCATATACAGTGTTTATAGTGCCATGTCATATGCAGCGTTTATAGTGCCATGTCATATGCAGCGTTTATAGTGCCATGTCAGATCATAGTGCTGATAGTGATGCGTCATACGCAGTGTTTATAGTGCCATGTCAGATCATAGCGCTGATAGTGATGCGTCATACGCAGCGTTTATAGTGCCATGTCAGATCATAGTGATTGCTGGGACACGTGCCATATGCAGCACGTAAAGGATCACATTATATCATACAGTGTTTACAGGAACACGTCATATACCTGGTCACAGGCACACGTCATACACAGTGTTTACAGACACACATCATATACAGTGTTTACAGGAACACGTCATATACAGTGTTTACAGGCACACGTCATATACAGTGTTTACAGTGTCATGTCATAACATAGTGTTTGCAGGGACATTCATGTGTAGTTCTGTTGGGGCACATCTTCTATTAAGTGCTCGTTGGGGTGCATATCATGCAGTGAGTATAGAGACAAGTCATCGTACAGTGTTTATAGTGACCTGCCAAATCATACAGTGTTCATGACATGTCATATCGTGCAGTGTTTGCAGGGACACGTCATACACAGTGTTTACAGGGACACATATACAGTGTGTACAGTGACATTTCATAACATTGTGTTTATTGTACATGTCATATCATACAGTGTTTATAGTGTAATATCATAGTGTTCATAGGAAATGTCATATCAGGTTTTAATAGGTGCACATTTCATATCACACACTGCTAATAGAGACATGCCATATCATACAGTTTTTAGAGACACACGTCATATACAGGGATTATAGTGACATGTCACAACATAGTGTTTATAGAGCATGTCATATCATACAGTGTTTATGACATGCCATATCAGTGGCATGGCATTTTATACAGTTTTGTAATCAAACTACATCACCAGGAAGTGACGTCAGCATGATTTCATGAGGTGAATATGAGAGGGATTGATTACACTAGATGGCTAATTAATTCAACGTTAATACAACTGCTTAAGCATTATTCCTACTTGATCTGGAATTGAATTATTTACAAAAATGTTATGAAATTTAGGAATCAGTTATATTGATGATTTTTTTTCCAAATTAATGCTTTATGAACAATTTTATTTGTTGATTCATTACATTGACTTATATCAATTTTATACTTTGATAAATTTTATATTGTGTTCATTCATAATACATTAAGAACAATCTTTAAAAAAAAAATAAAGATTATCATGCAGTAACAGAAAGAGAATGAGTGACTGGGTGCGGGGGGGTGGGGGGGGGGGGGGGTGATCAGGCAGGGCAGGGCAGGGTGGGGACAGATCCCTTGAGTGCGCATGTTCAAATGCGAGGGACCTGGCGTGGGCATGGCAGTGCATACATTTGTGTTCGCCGGTTGCTGTGTGCGGTGCTTTAATGTGTGGGCTCCGGTATTGATGGGAGACCAGAATAGAAACGCCGCGTTGCGTGGAGCTTTAAAGGTGATGCTTGCTTTTCCTCTGCCCCGAGAGCGCACTTCCTTTCTGGCGGAGAGCGCGCTACGAGGGTCCTCCCACACGGGAGGGATCGCCTGCCTCTTCTCAAAAGAGCCCCCTTTTCCAATCTGGCGATCGGAATTCAATATCACCTTGGAGACGACAACCAGAAAGAAAAAAAAAAAAAAAAAAAAAAAAAAAAAAAAAACCTTGGGCAAGATGAAAGTCCTGAAAATTCAAATTAAAGATTATTTAATGGCGGAAGGTTTAAGTATTTCATAGAATGCGAGGGAGTAATCTGAATGCGGAAGACCGTTCAGAATGGAGGCTTCGGCATAAGACGTGGTGCGAGGTTGAACAACCTACAGACCGTTAATAAAAAAAAACAATGGAAATTTAAAGGGTCCAAAACAAACGTCTCAGAATAATTCATTTCAAAATCCAGGTTTGTGTGCAGTATTGTATTGGAGAATGAAGGACAGAGACACACACACACAAGAGACTGATAGAGGAACATCAGTCGAAAGCAGTATGTCTCTGACCTGTGTATTCTTGCCCTGGGATCTTCTCTCACATAGAAATGTAAAAAGAACAACAACAACAAAAAAAAACAATCATTAAAGAGGTATTGACTCCAGAAGCACCCATGCTTCTATCTCTCCGGCGACCTTCGCTCTGCTCCATCAGTAACCTTGGCTCTGATCCATTAGTGACCTTGACTCTGGACTGAATTGAATCCCGGAGCTGGAGCACTAGCAGCAACGGGTGATCATAGCTGCTCTAAAAGAAGTCTCAATCCATCCTTACCAAGAAACCTTTGTTAAAAAAAAAAAAGAAAAAAAAAGAAAAAAGTTAACCATCACAATATAGCCGTACAAAATAAATCCATAGCGAGTGAATGTGGGCACATCACTGATCAGTTGAACTAACCCCACGCTCATTGAGTTTGTCTGCTTTTTTTGCCCGAGCATTAGCATGTCAGTGTGGTGAAACAGAATCGCTTCACTAACTATCTATCGTATGTCACAGCAGATGGCTTTGTCCCCGAGGAGCCCTGTCAGAAAATGTATTTTTCTATTTGTTATGAAAGGATTGAAAACATTTGCTTTATTTAATCTCCTGCTTAAACTGTAACTGTGCTGTGATTAAAATGATTTCCCTTGTTTGGAATTAACATAGTGGGTGCTTTAATTCCTCTCCAATCCAGTGCAATTTTCCATGCCAACACAAATGTGTAAAAAAAAAAAAAAAGTTTACCTCAGAAGTGTGCAATTTGAGCCTTGTTCTCTGATTTGATGAATCCGGCTGGTTAATTGACAGGCAGGGCAAATTTGTGTCAGTTTCCCTCCCATCGGACTGCCACTGCCTTTTCAAAGACGACACGTTTTGTGTTTTGCCAAATATTGAACTGCTGGTGTCAATATTTTTAATGGACTGTAATCATTTTGGTGGGGGATTCTTTTATGGTGCATGCTTGCCAAATAAGCTTCCTGGCTGCTTGTGCTTCCAGGAGTTCACTTAAGACTTGGGTCTACATAAATGGGGCCCTGGATTCAGTTTTTTCTCAAATACCTGGAAGATGCCTTTTTGGAATGCCTATATGCTAAAAAGGAATATGCTTTGCACCTTACAATGAGAGGGGAAGCTTGCTGACCCACATCTCCTGGAAGTGCCAAACACCAACAGATGACTTTGCCGAAAAGCTTCGCGGTTGTGGTTGATCACCCTTCAGGGAGATGCTCCTGGCACGGCTCTCTCTCTCTCTCTCTCTTGTTCCCTCTCTTGTTCTCCCTCTGTCTCTCTCTCTCTCTCTCTCTCTCTCTTGTTCTCGTGTTTTCTCTCTCTCTCTCTTTGAACAGAATGTATTGCTCCCGGGTGTATCCGTGAATGTGCTGCCAAATGTTTTGGAGGGAAGAAGTGACACACTTTAGCGACTGAGACAGGACGGACCACAGCTCTCCTGGATGTTTGGTTCTGGAATCTGGGTCACTGTAGAAAAAAAAAAAAAAAAAAAAAAAAAAACAGGTTTGAATAAACCTGGTGCTATCTGTGAAGTTTTCTTCAACCACTGCAGTGATTGTGGTCAAGCCAGCCATGGAGTTTACTCTTGATTCTACAGAAATTTGGTGTTGCTGGGCCAGGAAACACAGCTCCCCCTGTATGAAACTCCCCCCCCCCCTTAGGTGACACTATGCTATGGAATGGACCACCAGCAGTTCCCAGACATTTTAAAGTTAAATAATTTCTCTTATGATAAATGTTTGTTTCACAGAGAGGGGGACTTCACCGGCAGATAAAGACAACGGCTTATTTTATCTCATCCTTCCAGTAAATTGGCACAAGTAAAAAAAAAAAAAAACCCCACAAAGAAAACTGGTACAAATTCATCCTACTGACAGTGTCAGACAATTTAACCCCCAGATGGCTCATTCTTTCCTGGGCCGGAAAGCTTTGGAAACACGTAAATAATCGCAACTTCGTCACCCCTTCCCTTGTAGAGAAGGGATTTAATTGTTAAGCCGTCTCTGTAATTGCGGTTGGCAGGGGACAGAGAAAGAGATGCGGTTTTTTGCATGCGCCGTTCGGCCCGAGCTCTGTCTCTTCCTGTTTCCTGTCATTGGGAGTGTACAGGTGAGGGAGCTGAGTGGTATTCTGTCTGACTGTGACGTGCGCTAGGCTAACATCGGGGCTTTTCAGCTGGCAGCCGAGGGCCCCCCAGACATGGTCCTACCATAGACGTAGCTACCGTAGACGTGCCTCAGACACACTCCTGGTTCTTTCATCGCTGCGAAGGGGAACGAAGCTGATTCATATGCATTTAAAATGGATTGTATCACCGTCCATCTGCATAGTGTCAGCCTTCCTCCCACTAGTGAATACTAATAAGCGTGTATGATATAAGTAAAGTGCTGTGCATATTTTAAGAAGAAGACATTTACTTTTACTGTGCAGAATCTTATTATAGTTAAATACACTGTATATGGGGGATATAGCCCATGGTTGCAGTGGGGGCTGAATGTTTGGGGTCACACTGATTTCTGGGTGAATGCTTGGGGTACACTGATTTTTCTGGGTGAAAGTTTTGGGGGTCAGACTGGTTTCTGGGTGAATGGTTTGGGTCACACTGATTTCTGGGTGAATGCTTGGGGTACACTGATTTTTCTGGGTGAATGTTTTGGGTCACACTGGTTTCAGGGGGTGAATGATTGGGGTCAGACTGATTCCTGGGTGATTGTTTTGGGTCAGACTGATTTTTCTGGGTGAATGTTTTGAGGTCAGACTGATTTTCTGGGTGAATGCTTGGGGTCAGTCTGGTTTCTGGGTTAATGTCTGGGGTCACACTGAGTTCTGGGTTAATGTTTGGGGTACACCGATTGTTCTGGCTTAGTGCTTGGGGTCAGACTGGTTTTCTGGGTGAATGCTTGGGGTCACAGCAGTTTGTGTCTGATGGCATTCAGGCGCAGAGTTCTGAGTGAGTGTGTGGCTGTAGCGGGCTGCTTAATGCACTGCGGATGTGTTTTTTTTTTTTCTGTCGCAGCCAGCTCTCACCCAAAGGGCTTATACCCCAGCTGGGGATCATCGATTCACTCAGTCTTCTCTCCCTGCTCCCACCACACACCGCTCTGATATTCGCTAGCTTTTGCCAGGGGAGATGAGTAGAGAGGCAGGGATGTGAAAAACCCAACTGGAACTAATCTGTGCAGACTGGAGCCACGACGGTCTCCTGAACAAAGCTTTCACAGAGTCTCTAATCACAGTCCCATCACACACACCGTAAGTTCATAAGAGTTGAGTCATGGTGGTTTTCATTGATGGGTAAAACTAAAGAAGCTGCAGTTCGTCCCTTGATATTGCCTCACCAACCTTATTCACAGTATTGTATTGCTGTTGAGTTTTTTTTTTTTAAATCTGAATTGTTTAAAAAAAAAAAGATATTAGGTTACCATTTCAAATGTATAATGTATCTTATATTGTACCTTGAAATTAGGGTTGAAGGAGGAAGCTTAGGATGTCTGCTGTCAACTACATTGTGGGGGAACATTGAGTTTCCTGTGGATGGTTGGACTATGGAGTGTTTGAAAAAAAATATAAATGGAATGTTTAATTGAGTGCAGAGAGAGAGAGAGAGCAGTTTCCCAGACTTAAACTAAAAGTACTTCATGAAGTGCATTTCAGACACACCAACAGATAATGAATTTTAATTAGAAACATTTCCTTGACAATAATTGTGCTTTTACCTCCTCTGTTCCCCTCTAATACAATCTCAAAAGTGTGTGCCTGTGCATGTGCATACGTGTGTGTGTGTGTGTGTGTGTGTGCGCGCCTCAATTGGGGAAATTGTTATTGCTGTGTAAAGAGTGGTTAACTTTTCCCTTATTGATTATAAATGGGCCTTGGGTGCCTTCTTGGCATCACGTTTTTATTCTCTGGATACAAGAAAGCGAATATGAATCGAATTTCTGAAATGGATCAGCTGAATCTGCACATTCAGATTACGCACAGGCACCCAGGCTGCTCATCTTCATGCAGCGTGCAGGTTCAACAGCTGTAGCGTGCGGCTTCGCTGGATATAGCATGCAGCTTCACTGTGTATAGCATGCAGCTTCAGTGTGCATAGCATGGGGCTTCAGTGTGCGTAGCATGGGGCTTCAGTGTGTGTAGCGAGCAGCTTCAGTGTGTGTAGCATGCAGCTTCAGTGTGCATAGCATGGGGCTTCAGTGTGTGTAGCAGGGCTTCAGTGTGTGTAGCGTGCGGCTTCAGTGTGTGTAGTGAGCCGCTTCAGTGTGTGTAGCGTGGGGCTTCAGTGTGTGTAGCATGCAGCTTCAGTGTGTATAGTATGGGGCTTCAGTGTGTGTAGCAAGCAGCTTCAGTCTGTGTAGTATGGGGCTTCAGTTTGTGTAGCGAGCAGCTTCAGTGTGTGTAGCATGCAGCTTCAGTGTGTGTAGTGAGTAGCTTCAGTGTGTGTAGCGTGGGGCTTCAGTGTGTGTAGTGAGCAGCTTCAGTGTGTGTAGCGTGCAGCTTCAGTGTGTGTAGCAAGCTGCTTCAGTGTGTGTAGCGTGCAGCTTCAGTGTGTGTAGCATGCAGCTTCAGTGTGTTTAGCGAGCAGCTTCAGCTGGTATTCCAGGTTACACAGTGGCACCTGGGGACAGCTCATCACTGGGGCTGCACTTCTGATTAAAGGAAGAAAATCTGACACCCCTCTGGAGAGTTGAGAGATGTCACGTTGCAGAGCGAGGTAGGGTTTGATTTGGCTGCGATTGGTTTGATGTATAATTCAGGTTTGATAGGCGGAGCCCCGATAAGGCACGTCAGTGATTATGACCACGGCTGCAGCCCCCTGAGATAGATTACTGTGCTGCATGCGGTCTTGCTCCCATCTTCACCCTGGAAGCATGGTGCCCGGTTTCTCGTATCGGAAAGAGGGGGGGGGACTCGAGAGGAAGAAGCCTGGCTTATTTTACCAAATATTCCAGAATTTTCATCTTTTCAAATAAAATAAATAAAAAAAAAACATTTTTTTTATGGGGGGCAGAAATTATATGAAGGTGCAATAATATGCTTTAGTTACGCTATGAAAATAATAAATTTTTTTTTTTTGTTTTGTTCGTTTCGTTTAAAAACTGTAACCACCCACCCGATATGACCCCTGCATGATATAAGCCGGATGCTTTCTCCACGCTGATTGGCCTGGTTTGCGTTAAGTGAGTGCATCACATTATTAGTTCTGAGCTCAGGGAACACCAGCAGTGGCTTAATTAGATTAATTATCAGCCAATGTGATGGAACATTTAATCATTTGACTTGTCAGGCTGGAGCAAGTCCGAGAGAGGGTGTCCTAGAGACAACGGGATCCCTAAGCCAATGAGAAGGCTCGCTGGTTTCCGTGACATCCTGGTGACAGGTGGCACATGGGTTGATGCGTATCTCTACGCCTGTCTGTGTCGCGTACGGCCTATATGACACCGCCATTTTCTCTTCCGTGCGTTTACATGTGAGGTCGAATGTTTCCTCCATCACTCGCAGATATTTTTTTTTTGTTGTTGTTGTTCAGTAGATGAAATGAAATGCGTCTCCATCCTCTGTTTTTGACTGTGAAACCTCGGAAGGTGTAGACTAATATCTGGGAGCTGAGTTCTGAAAACCAATTTGATGACGTGACATTTCCTAAAGGAACTCTGACTTTTTAAACATTTCTAACTTGTTGCGGGTCATTACTGACCGTGTTTAGGCATCATTTATGTACGACCAAAAAAAGAAAGCTGCTGCTTTCTGTGAAAAGGGGAAATTAAAATAAAATAGTCCACGGTCCTTTTCTTTTCCACATTTTGAGAGAGCTACGGTCATAATAGATGACCTGTTATAATCCCAACGGTCCAGTCCAGCATCCAGCACTGCAGATGTGCGTAAGGAACATGCCAGACTCCTGCTCCTGAGAGGCACGAATCTCATTACATTACATTTCATTACATTTATTTAGCAGACGCTTTTATCCAAAGCGACGTACAAAAGTGCATATCAAGGTCATTGGAACAACTACAAATCTCCTGCAGTTGCAGCGAACTCCTCCCCGATAGCAGTGCGGCTTGCAGTGTGAAATGCGCACCGGCTCATTGCGGGCACATTGGCATGCACATTGCTTCTGCTGCAGGGCTCCTGGTGCACGGGTGCAGGTGGAATCGCTCAGGAGCATTCCTGCGGATTAAAGATGGGGGACAGTGCTTTTGTAAAATTTCTGGTACCACTTTAATAATACTGGGCCTACTAACGTGCCCAGGGACCGCAGATGTAAATTAGCTGTGTAGCTAACTCTGGCCCAACGGTCGTGTTGTGCATGGCCCCTGTTAAATAAACAAATAATAAAAAAAATAATAATAATAAGGAAGAATGAGCAACCATGCCACTGTCCAGCCATCCACTGAGCCTTGAATTTAGCCTGAATTAAAGCCTGATTTAGCCAGAACAAGAGCCCGATTTTGCCTGAATTAGAGTTTGAATTTGTTAGAATTAGAACCTGATTCTGCCCAAACTGGAGCCTAATTTTACTAGATCTGGAGCCTGATTTAGTCAGAATTCAAGCTTGATTTAGTCAGAATTAGAACATGATTTGGCCAGAATTCAAACCTGATTTAGCCAGGATTATAACATGATTTAGCCAGAACTGGAGTCTGACTTAGCCAGAATTAGAACATGATTTAGCCTGAATTCAAGTCTGATTTAGCCTGAATTAGAGCCTCTGGGGCTTAGGGAGCTGGTGGCGTCACTGGAAGTGCCCCAGGCTCACAAGCCGCTCTTGCAGCGCATCTTTTAACTCAAGCGGCTAGATTCCTGTTCATTGACTTATTTTTGTGTCTGACAATCAGCCATTCGCTAAACTGTGTTTTATTTAGGCCTGTTATCTACGATGCTCCTCCCTTGCATCTAAGGCCTGTATATTTTCGGGCCTTGATTGCGTTGCGTGTTTTTTGTCTGAGAGCTCTAATGGAAATGTCCCCATGTATGTAGCTTAATAGCCACAAACGGCTATAAACTTGACTTAAATTGAACTGACGGCAAGGGCAGCAGTTCAGACCCTCGCCTCGTTGCACTTCATAAATGGCCACTAAGCATAATCACAATGTAAAGTACCACGGAGCACTTTAATATTCATGATATAAAAGAAGCACGGTTTGAAGTGCAGATATCATCGCCCACTTTTTTTTGTACCGGGTTGCTCTTTCGAAATGCAGAAAAGCAAAGTTGCGATAGCCTGCCGTGAAGATACTGACTGTTGAGGGAGGGTGGAACCCCAATCCTGGAGAGCTCGTGTATATGTAGTTCTTCTTCTTTTTTCCTCCCCAGATTGCCCTGGGAAAAACAGGCCCAACTCACTGTGTACACCAATGGCAGGCGAATGAATGAATGAATGAATTTATTTGATGATTAAAAAACACACATAACACTGCACTGCAGTCATTACATACATTAAAAATCACCAAGGATGAAAACACAATAAAGCCCGAAGGCTTATTTCCATTGCAGTCCTCTAGGTGACTTGTAGCTCGGTTGTCATTCATTGGTTTATCAATTAATGCGGCGAGAAGAAGGAAAGAAGCATCAGCATTGCTTAAATGATTTTTTCTGGAAAAAGGATGAGGGACCTCACTCTCATTTTTTGACTGCCTGTGTTTTTTCGGGACCTATTTTGTTCGGATCCAGCCCCCTCCTGTCCCTGTATTAATGCTCAAGCCTCGGGGTCCAAGCTGTCAGAGCCAGGGGCCAATTATCACAATTTAAATGAAAATGTGGAATTCCTGGCCGTACCGACGCCTGTGCTCTGTTCTGCCGGTGAGAGCTCAGAGAGGGCTGTCCACCGTCCTGTGGTCACTACCCGATTTGCCTGGGGTCTGTCTTGCCAACATCTGGCTCCAGTGCAGAGTTGGGCCAATGTTAGCCAACTTCGCTCGTTACATTTTTATAATTTTTTTTTTTGTGTGTAACTTGACACTTTGATCACCTCCCTCATATGGGCACTTTCTGTTCCGGCATCTCCCAATTTACAAATTAAATACCAGCACAAAAATAACGCTAATTTATGTTAATAATGGTGCATAAATAATATACAATCTCTTCATATGTACGGCCTCTGGAAAGATAATGTTTACCTGGTTATGGCGTGCAGAAGTCTAAGCTCTTTGCACTTAACCCGCACTCCTGCTGTGTAAATATGCTGGCAGCTGTCTGACTGCGTGAAGCAGCAACGCAGGAAATTGCATGCATCATCTGCTGCCCGATGCAGCAACGCAGGAAATCGCATGCATCATCTGCCTGCCCGATGCAGCAACGCAGGAAATCGCATGCATCATCTGTCTGCGTGAAGCACCAACGCAGGAAATCGCATGCATCATTGTCTGCGTGAAGCACCAACACAGGAAATCAAATCATCTGGCTGTGGCGATTCAGCAACGCAGGAAATTGCATGCATCATCTGTCTGCGTGAAGCACCAACGCAGGAAATCGCATGCATCATCTGTCTGAGGCGATGCAAACGCCGGAAATCGCATGCATCATCTGGCTGTGGTGATGCAGCAACGCAGGAAATCGCATGCATCATCTGGCTGTGGCGATGCACCACCGCAGGAAATCGCATGCATCATCTGTCTGCGTGAAGCACCACCGCAGGAAATCGCATGCATCATCTGGCTGTGGTGATGCACCACCGCAGGAAATCGCATGCGTCTCGCTGCGCTCACTGACCCAGCGGAGGACAGGCCGTGACACAGGAAGCAGGAAGTGGCTCGGGAGAGCCTCATTTGATAGGATTTATAGCGGCGGGCCAATCGGGTTCCGAGTCAGGGCGGACCCGGCCGCGTGTGTTTCCGGCAAACGCTCCCGGCTATCCGAGGCCTGGCGGGGAACAGGGGGTAGCCCGCTGAGCGAGTATCCCAACGCAATAAATCTGCCCCGTTTAGAGAAGCTTTCCTGGGCCAGAGAGCCGCCGCCGCTGCCACTGCCGCCGCCGCCTCTGGAATAAATCTGCATTCTCATTTAGCCGATACTCTTATCCAGGGTGTAAAAATGCACACACAAAAAAAATGACTGCAAAGAGCGGTACACGAGGCCAAGTTATCAGTGTCCAATGGTACGAGTCGCTGCCTAAACCTACAACATGACTTTCGGTGCCAGCGAAGGTGCACAAGGGAGTTTGGGGGGCGAAGGGCAGGTTTGCTAAGGATGGGCCTAAACTGGCAATGGATTACATTACATTACAGGCGTTTGGCAGACGCTCTTATCCAGAGCGACGTACAACAAAGTGTATAAACCAAAACCAGGAACAAGCGTGTTGAAAACCCTAGAGGGGGAAGTACAGTTCCAAGTGCAGGGAACGACCGCGTAGGATTACATCCCTGCACCTTTCCCATAAACCAGGGTGTGTGCTTACAGCGTGCGGTGCTGTGTAAATTAATCCGGCCGCAACTCCTTCGCCTGAACGACGTTTCGAGCGTTTGTAGAAACCCCCGATTTAACACGACGCCCGAAGGTGCCAAGTCCTAAAATCTGAGGAGGAATTAACGGCGCTGTTTAGCGGATTCATCCTTCACTCCCGCCATCTGAGCTTTGCGAGCGAGAGGCGCTGCTCTTGAAGATTAAGCTTGAAACTGAACTGAGGAGGAAGCGGCTGGTTTAAGAAAGCTGAGGTGGTGGTGGGGGAAAAAAATAAAAAATAAAAGCGTGTTCTCCTACTGATTCTCCTGTTACTGCTGCTTTGATCATTGGTTCATTTTAATCTGAAGGACTAAGTTATAGAATGAGAAGCCTGTTTAAACCGAAAAGGAAAAAGAAAAGAGGCTGCTGTGTTATGTAAAGAATGTAAAGAATTCAAATGATTGCAACTGGTGAAATTTGACATCACAAACATCTTAGGTTTCTGAAGAGCTTCTGTTCCAGGTGCAGTCGTACCTGCTGAGGTTCTGCAGTACAGAGCGGTTTCCTCGGGCGTCAAAAAAAAATGTGCGTTAAGAAAACTTTCCTCTCGCCGTCGTACCCTAAGACATTGACAGTTTCTCTTCCTGACATCAGTGATTGAGAAGTGGGACCCCAAAGCCAAACTCCAGGAGATTCCAAAAGATGAAACTGCAACAGCAGGTGTAATCCCATCAATGGAGTTTATTCACCAATTTACACACCGGGTGGGGCGGTGGGGGGGGGGGGGGGGGGGGGGGGGGGGAGGGGGTCAGTTCAAGGGCAGGCAGAGAGAGAGCTCTGAGGCAGCTCTTCCAACAGGCACCATATGTCCCACTCTCACCCATGCCCATCCAAGGCAAAATTCTCCTGTAGTCAATCCGTCTGCATATTCATTATCGCACCCTGAATTCCCTCGTGCCCCCTCCCAGACCCGCGGGGACCTCCACTGGTCCACTTCAGACTCAAGACCAGAAAAAAAAAATTCCTCCTTAAAGGGGGGGGGGGGGGGGGGATTGGAGGGGCTGGGGGGGGTAAACCTCACCTGTCATATGGCCGACCCCTTCAGTTGACATTTCATCATTAATGAAGCTAGGTATAACCTACAGGAGTGCAGACTACATGGGCACACCTGTTGGCCTGGCAGAGTAAGTCTATGTAGGATCACAAGAAGTGAAGAAGACTACTGTATGTGAAATATGCTTCATTTTCTGAATCCAGCAGTTTTAACAGCCAACACCCTTGTTTAATGTCCAGCACTCCTCAAACACCTCCAGTTCCTGCTCTGTGTCTTATCAACAGGCTATGCTGGCCGTTTTGAAGCTCACTATGGATGAGAATGACCAGATGGTGAATTAGATATCTGTCGATATATGTAAAAGGCATGTGGAATCGTATGTAGCAATCCTACTATGTGCAGTGTGCCGGTTGTAGGGGGTATACTGTACCTCTACCGCTCTTGCAAGGCACCATTTAATATACGAGATATGTTTATACCACCCTTCTACAAATGGTGATTTAAGGATAATCAGTCTTATTAAGGAAATATACTGACTATAAATTGGCAATTTCAATTTGTAAGTAAATTGTTATTAAAATTAGACATTAATAGTTAATCGTTACAAAATCATAACACTATATTCAGTGGATACCAAATTAATATAAATGATTCAGCAAAGAGATTAAGGCATTTGGGGACTTCCTTTGATTAGCAGTGGCTGATTTAATTCAACACAAGTAATATTAACACAGACATCCTTGGAAAGTATAATAAAGTTTACTGAATAGATAGTACCGAAAATGGCAAAGCAAAATTCGCTACTAAAAAGCACAACAAAGTGTGAGTGCTGGATGGACGTGTGCGTGTGTGTGTGTGTGTGTGTGCGTGCGTGTGTGTGCATGCATGCATGCATGTGTGCAAGCATGTGAGGAGTGTTGTACGTTCACTGCGTGTGGGGTTGCATAAAGTGGTGAGTGCGCACTGTGGACCCGTGTTCAAGGGGAACAAAAAACTAAAATGGAGGGAGATTTGAAATTAGCTAGTGGAGCTAGTGATTAAACAATGGTGCTTGAAGATAATCGTATGGTTTTCAGTTTCCATTTGTCAAGATCAGCATGCTGTTTTATGACCGGTAAGTATTTAAGATCACATGCGCCATCTTTTCCATTTGTGATGCATATTAAAATTAACACAGCGTGGTGGCTGGCTTAGAGCCAACCAAAAGAAAATGGTAATCGGCATGTGAATATTGAACTGGGATGTGAATGTTGAACTGGGATGTGAATGTTGAGCCAGATGTGAATGTTGAACTGGGATGTGAATGTTGAGCTGGATGTGAAATGTTGAGCCGGATGTGAATGTTGAGCTGGATGTGAATGTTGAACTGGATGTGAATGTTGAACTGGATGTGAATGTTGAACTGGGATGTGAATGTTGAACTGGGAAGTGAATGTTGAACTGGGATGTGAATGTTGAACTGGATGTGAATGTTGAACTGGGATGTGAATGTTGAACTGGATGTGAATGTTGAACTGGGATGTGAATGTTGACCTGGATGTGAGTGTTGAACTGGGATGTGAATGTTGAGCCGGATGTGAATGTTGAACTGCATGTGAATGTTGAACTGGGATGTGAATGTTGATCCGGATGTGAATGCTGAGCTGGATGTGAACGTTGCTGCACAGATGTTGGTGCAGCTGTGCGGTGAGCCGTTAGCCGCGGCGCCGTAGCGCTCGTCCCAGCCGTCCCGGCAGCGCGTTCGAAAGGCCGACGGCACCTCTGATTTAAAACGGGGACCCGTTTGACAAACGAGGGGCGAGCGGAGTAACACCCGCAAGTGCCGAAAAAAACGAATCCCCTTTCGTTCCGAAATCCGTGCTAAACCAGAACGAGGAGCTCGCGCAGCGGCCCATCACGGAACCGCTTCCTCGTTATTGAGCTTTTACCTTCTCCCGAGACAGATGGTAAACCGGCAGATGTTTCTGGGACGGTTAGTTGAGAGGGAGCGGCGGGGAGGGAGAGACGCGTGGAAACGGCCTCTTCAGGTCGGTGCTGGGGACGCACTGCACGCGGATAATGCCCTTTGTCAATTCATCATATGACCGACTTTGGCATTTTTAATACGGCGTGACCGTCGTTCTAAGATTTGGCCATTATCTTAATGAAAACTCCACGTCTGTGCCTCGCGTGCCTGTTGTAGAGCTGAGAGTGAGATTAGAAAATGAAGGCCTTGAAGTTAAAAGCAAGAGCAATTTCTCAAAATACTTCTGCTTCTCAGACACATAATGAATTCTGATTGGTGGGGTAATGCGGCATTGCATCGTCCCCAGCTGTTTCTCATTTTAATTTTGTTGATTGTGTTCGCATTTCAACTGCATCTATTTAAAAACTGCAGTTCTGAGGAGGGAGGAGGGCAGAGAGAGAGAGAGAGAGAGAGAGAGAGAGAGAGAGAGAGAGAGAGAGAGAGAGAGCGCAGAGAATCCAAACATGAGTTATAATAAATTCAGAGCTTGAGAACTTTAGGAGTGCGGGGGTGGAATTCTTTTTTTTATTTTATTATTTTATTTTGCCTATCTTCTCCTTACCTTATGAGTGCCCATAATTCTCTGCAGAAAACAGCATCTAAATACCATGCATTTCTGCTCTTTCTCCATTTCCTGAGAGAGGGAAGGAAAATATAAGCTGTTACAGGAGTCAGCCAGAAACCATTTGATGGGGTCTTGCACTGCGCCGAACCTGAAGCACCCTTCTCCTTCGCTTCTGCTGTTCGGATCCAGAAACGGGGCCTGTGGTCTTCGCTTATTTAGTTTTATTCAAGTGAATCAGAAGCTGATTGGTTTTAAGGATGATTGGTTTGCAGAAGCTGACCCCCCCCCCCCCACCCCACCCCCATCCCTCCATGTTGAAAGATTGCTGGTATGCCAGAAAGGAGCGGTTATACGGGGGGGGGGGGGGGGGGTAAGGAGGACTATGGAGTACGGGAGGATAAGGAGAACCATAGCTATTTCTGCACTTCATGCCAACTTCGGCTCTTAATGATTTAATGTGTGATCCGCCATTTTGTGATTTGATGATAAACTCAGGAGCGACAGCTGAAGACTGTTGTTGTTGTGTCCCTGCGTGAAACATTTTATTTTGCTGTAATCTGAGAGAGCTGCCATTGGTTTATCCAGCTGATCCTCGCCTCAGTCAGGGTTATTGGTGGAAATGCACACTGGCCCTCCTAGGGGCGACATAGCTCAGGAGGTAAGACCAATTGTCTGGCAGTCGGAGGGTTGCCGGTTCAAACCCCACCCTGGGCGTGTCGAAGTGTCCTTGAGCAAGACACCTAACCCCTAACTGCCGAATGAGAGGCATCAATTGTAAAGCGCTTTGGATAAAAGCACTATATAAATGCAGGAATCCATTGGGGTCCTTTTGAACTCTGATGTTTCATAACTTGAAGGGTTTGAAGTCAAATGCACCAGCTTTAATCTGAATTTGACCCCCCGTCAGAAACATTCGGAAAACATTCACAACCAATTAACGCAGCACGCGCGGCAACACACTGCATAGCTTCAGTTCCCTGTTTATGTGTCACATTCAATTTTAGTATTGAATATTAATATTTAATTCCCTCGCTTCAAAGACAAAAAGCCTCATCACCGACACAAAGCATACGTTCCGTGTACAGTAAACGAAAAAAAAAACACAACAGCCTTTCGCTCCTAATGGCTTTAATAACCCCTGTTGGCACGCGTCAAAAAAATTTGGAGCTCGTTTCTGTCTGTCTTTCAGGGGCCCTGCGTGTGCTCGCTGCAGAAGGCAAGGCGCGCACCTTCCCCCGTAGCACGCAGAGAGAGCGAGATCGAGTGGAGCCTTGTGGCTCTGGAGGCCTCGCTTCCACCGTGAAACGCCGCGCAGTCCTCCAGCGACCGCCGATCCCGCTGCCAGAACGCGGCCAGCCTGCCCGTTTACCCAAACAACTCTTAGGAGAGCTGCTGCTGTTCGCCGAAGTAGCGGGAAGGGTGTTTCCAAGGAGATTAAAAAATCTGCTCTGGCCCGGAGCTTTCCCCCACCATCTCACGCAGCTCTTCTGCTCTGCTCTGATCTTTGCAGAATTTTCACATCTTTCCAGCTCTCATTTGAACCATTTTAAACGACGGGACAGTGAAGCTGTGTACCAATGCTATCTATTTAAATACATTCACCTTTTTTACAATGTCACTTCTGTCATGGTTATTAAACCTAACACACACATCCACACTTCAAACACCCCCCCCCCCACACACACACACATACCTCTCACTCAGCAAGCACTCACAGACATACCTCTCACCCCCCCACCACACACACACATACCTCTCACCACCCACACACACACACACACACACACACACACGCACATGCACATGCATGCATACACGCACACACACGCACACACACAGACACACACACACACACTAAATCCATGCGCTAGCCTGCAGTATTAGTAAATGCATTTCACTCATTGTGCCTGTGTGTGTCCCGCCTGTTTCCCAAACCCTTCTGAACCTGCCCCGCATCCCCTTTAACCCAGATAACGGGCGAATGCTGTAACCCCGCTCTCAAACGAAGCCGTCCCACGCCGCCCCCCAAATCAAAGCACCGATTGTCAGCGGCACATTCGTCCGCAGAGTCACGTTTCTCCTGGGGAGTTTGTGAATGTAACGGGCTGCAGAAAGAGCAGCTTTCTCCTTTTTTGGGAGGAGGTGGGGGGGGGGGGGGGGGGCTTTATTCTCCTCTGAGTCCCTTTCATCAAAATTCGGGGCACACGGATTGGGTCGCAGAAACCGCACCCCCTCCTTGACAGGGTCGGCTCTGCTTTTGGTATGTCCTGAGAAACAGGCCTTTCTGGTCAGAATTAGAGGCTCACTGTTCAAACTGTGGTCAGAATTAGAGCTGGCTGTTCACACTGTGGTCAGAATTAGAGGTTGACTGTTCATATTATGGTTAGAATTAGAGGCTCCCTGTTCACACTGTGGTTAGAATTAGAGGCTGGCTGTTCACACTGTGGTTAGAATTAGAGGCTGGCTGTTCACACTGTGGTCAGAATTAGAGGTTGCCTGTTCATATTATGGTTAGAATTAGAGGCTCCCTGTTCACACTGTGGTTATAATTAGAGGTTGACTTCATATTGTGGTTAGAATTAGAGGTTGACTGTTCAAACTGTGGTTAGAATTAGAGGCTGGCTGTTCACACTGTGGTTAGAATTAGAGGTTGACTGTTCACACTGTGGTTAGAATTAGAGGCTGGCTGTTCACACTGTGGTTAGAATTAGAGGCTGGCTGTTCAGTGTGATCAGAATTAGAGGCTAGCTGTTCACACTGGTTAGAATTAGAGGCTGGCTTTTCACACTGTGGTTAGAATTAGAGGCTGGCTGTTCAGTGTGGTCAGAATTAGAGGCTCACTGTTCACACTGTGGTTAGAATTAGAGGCTGGCTGTTCACACTGTGGTTAGAATTAGAGGCTGGCTGTTCACACTGTGGTTAGAATTAGAGGCTCACTGTTCATACTGGTTAGAATTAGAGGCTAGCTGTTCACACTGGTTAGAATTATAGGCTGGCTGTTCACACTGTGGTCAGAATTAGAGGATGACATTTAGGATGCCCAAGAATGTGAAATAGAACTGCAACAATTTTGGTTGAAAAAATGATTTGTGTGTGTGTGTGTGTGTGTGTGAAGGGGGGGGGGGCATTTTTACCCATCACTGCATATCTACTGAGGAATGCTATGCCTTCAGCCTTTGGTGTGCAGAAGAGACTGTTCTGACTGTTCTGTGTTATTTGATTCTTTTATAATATAAATAAGCTGCATTCCAAGACATCATTCAGTGTCCTGCAGCCCTGGGACATGGTCCTTGAGTCAGTGTTACTCCTCTTAAGTCTGGTGAAACTGATTTAAAAAATCTGCACTTCCTTATTCATTTACTCATGCTTAACCTGTGTCTAAGTTAGTAAAAGACAACGTTTTACTCGGTATTCAGTCTTTACCCAAGGAACAAGCTTGGCGTGGAATCATAGAGCCAATAAAATGCATTGGAGATTAGTTCAAGAGCCAATTTGTGAAAAAGAAGTAACAATTTCCAACAAATTTATAAAACTAATCAAAACTCAATTAACGAATTAAAAAGTTATGATGGAACGTATTTGGAACCTCAAACATTAGAACATAAAACTTTTAAAAAAAAAAAAGAGAATTTTTATTTTTATTCATAAATTGCATTTTAATTAATTTCTTCTTGAGTTTACTGAAGAGAAATGGAACTGAGCCCAGGCCTGGTTACCAGCTTTATGAACATGATAAATGGGATCTTACTGCCCCAGTTGGCCTGTCCAAAGGATACTGGGGTTTGAGCTTCTTGGCTGGACCGAGAGCCAAGACTGTTCACCCCTGGCCCTGGAGACGCTTCCAACAGCAACCTGGTTTTTTTTGCAGGTGTTCTGTTCAGGTGACCCTTCTGGTCTCTGTTAGAATCGAGCAGGGAGGAGGAGGCCATCTTTGTCTTAAAAGCATAACTGCGTACACTATGGCGGGGCGGTAGAGAGGCGTGTCATGTGACTGGGACCCAGGTTTCCGGTCCTACGGAGACCATGGCTGACCGAACAGTGACGGTCCTCTTTGTCCCATTGCCACCGAGTTGGTCCGATACGTGATGACGGGAAACGTTCTCCATTGTACTCCTTGGTCCTGGACGATCTCACATTCTCCTCCACGAGTGATTTATTCAGCAGTGCAGTACGCTTTGGCGTTTTGGGATTTGTACCTGCAGCCACAGGGTCAGGTGTGCCGCCCCAGTGCAGTTCCACCTGGTCCCGGTGAGTCCAGGTGCTCTCGGCGCTGGGAAACAGGCCCCTCCCACCCCCAGCTCCCAGGAGACGGGACGTGCACAAAGAGACCGGAGAGGGAAAAACAGTTTTGATGGCTGCAGGCTTCGAAACAGCTGCATCTCCCTGATATGCAAATAGCTGCAGCAGAGGATTATGGGGAGGGCAGGCAGTTTTCTAAATGATCTTGGTCTTCTCCTTCAACCAGGAACTTTACTCTGTGTTGCAAGGGGGTCTTGCGTCCCCTGACCTTCTCCTGTGCTTTGGAGTAGCCACAGGACTGCAGTGGCTGGTTTCTCTATAAAGTGTAGAATATTTTACTGAGTTCACTTAGCACCACAAGCACCATTACAATATAGAAAACCTTTTCTGAACCCCGGGGAGATGCGATGTAATTGTTATATTGGAAAAGACTCAGTAAGGTTATTGGCCCCGGACTGAAAAGGATCACGGAATCGTTTCTACTTTTTCCATTGGGCGGCGGTAAGGGTACTTTTAGGCTCGCTCTGCGTTGGCTACCGGGCTCCTCGTTTGAAGCCGCATTCTCGTGAAGGGGAGGATGGAGGCGGCGTCAGGGGATCCGCGCGCGTAGCATTCAGCCTTCGCAGGTGCCTTTATGGTCCAGATTCGGAACGACAACGTCTGTTTCTCTGCGTTTTGAAATTAGGTATTGTATAGTATAGCCTAGCTGTCTGCTTTATTTTGATTTTATTTTTTTCCCCCCTCTCCGCTCAGCACACACAATGCTGGGTTTAAAACGCTTGTTGAAAAGCTGGCGACATTGTCTGCGGACTTTAGGACCACGGAGACAAATGTATAAGCAGCGAGGTTTGTGAGCATTCACACAGCACCAGTAAGGAGGAAAACCCCATCGGATCGGGTATTGCTGGATACTTGTGAAATATACATAGATATACAGTCCTCTCTGCTGCGCGCCGAACCGAAGACTGCACATTTACGTTGGGGATGGTCGGTAAGGCAGAGCACGTCTAGAGCGTCCATAATCAACAGTCATCGTCATAAAACAACCGGACTTCTTTGGTTTCTAATATTGTCCTTCAGTTTCTCTCCATCTTTTCCTCTTTGATAATCTTTTAATTGATATTCTGTTTTCCCCACCCGTGGATCGCGTTTATCGAAAGGAAGCCGCACCACCAGGCAGAAAATATGCTTGTTTCTATTGGATTAAACCACCGTTTGGACAACTTGGCAATTGCGTGAATGGGATATTCGACTGAAATATCATTTTTCACCTGCACACGCAAGACGGGGGGAAACGTGCTATTTTTGCTGATCCGGCTTTGTGATGGTCATAGATTTTTTTATTGACTGACGGAATCGGACCATTTCGATAGCTGGTTTGCAGGTAAGATCATTTCTTTCGGTGGAATGTCGCAGCTCCCCCCCCCTCCCCCAGCCCCCCCGGCCGCCGTTTGATAAAGTTGGCGGTCCTTAATTAAATGGGTAGGCTACTTCGGTGATTGCAGTGACGCATTGATCCTCTGGATGTAGCCCCCATTGGCGGAATGTATGAAGTTGCTGCAGTTATGTAAAAGCTCACTGTAAATCAGCAGGGTCGTATTTTACTGTTTACCGATTTAAATAACCGGGCCAGATGAATCGCTGGTGGAGCCTTGTGCCCGTCTGAAATGCCTTTCAAGTTCATCACTTGGCAGCAGTTTGTGTGGCGGAAGGAATCGTGAGCCGTCGTCCTTTCTATAGGTTACACCCAAGACCAGAAACGCGGTGGAATTATGATAATGTAAATTTGACATTTTTGTTCAACACGACTTTAGTCCAAACATTATCATGAGTCATAAAATGGCTGATTTTAAATGGTACAATTCAGGAGTTGATAACACACTGCAGTAGCCTCGTGATTGTTACATTATGGTTCCACCGTCGGTCCGGTGGATTACAATCGTATATTTCGATAAAGTATTAATAAATCGGGTCATACTCGCTTATGGTCTGAGTATGATTCATCCATGCCGTCAGATGGGAATACTGCACGATATTTGTTGAATTGTGTAAAACTGTTTCCCGACGAACAATGCAAGTGTAACTTATATTCGCCGAAGAAGATGTCTGCTGGGTTCGAGAACGAAATAATAATGAAATGGACATACACGTGTAACCAAATGGTAGACACAATGAATTCTTTGATTTAATATTGTGGAGATGCCTCGCCGTGTGTGTGTGTGTTTGTGTGTGCGTGTGTGTGTGAGAGAGAGAGAGACCGAGAGAGAGAGTATTAAAAAAAAAAAACAGAACAAAAAAGACGTTTACATCTATATCATTGTTGCGGGTGGCGTTATGTGTATACGACTTAGACAACTATGACTGGTGCTGGATTCTTATGCGTTCTCGCCAAATGGCGCAGATGCTACGATTTGCAAAGGGGGGATTTAATATTAATTGTATTACTGATCGCACAAGGGACGTCATTGTGGACTGCGAAGTTCCCCATAGAGCCGAAAAGATTGGCGCATGCTGCCTCGAGCTATAGATGGTGGACTATATCCGAAATCGCTGGTAGCCAGTTTTCTGTGAAGCGATGCCGTATCGATCCGGGGTTCAAGCTTGTGCTCAAGCTGTTGCGGTTTATTCTATTACAAGTGTACAGGTGGCTTTTTACCCGCGTGATTGACGTCGAAATGAGTAAGCTGCTAACGAATTGCAGTCAAATTAAGTCCTCCATGAGGGGAATTAAAGGTGCATAGGCATCTGGCAATGGTGAATGGGAAAAGGTTATAGTGAAATATGCTCGCGGTATTAATGAAGATCCTACCAGTGCTGCTTTTCTATTAAATGAAAACGACCCCCCACCGTCTCTTCATTCCACTCCTGAACCACTCGTCTGTATATCCACGGTATGCACTTTACCATTCAAGTTATTTTGTGTAGCCCTACCCTCGTGCAGTGAGCCTGTCTAATATAGAGAGGAGGAACTCGTTAGGATAAATGTCTGTGTCCTGTGGGGGATATCGAAGATTTAATCTGTAATAAACAAGTTATCGATTAGAAATGTAAAAATGTAATGGCCCTACTTTATTGGATGTATCATGTAATTCCATTAAGACAAAGCTATATAATGCGGGAGAACCGACAGGAAACCACGCAGCCTATAGCGGCTTGGGCACAAATCAATGCTGACAAGGTGTTGCCATCGGCCACTTGGAGGTCAGCCACTGTACATCCCGCTTAGGCGTTTTAGATGTTAGGCTACCGCGTGCCTGGTTAATCCACGCTCCTTTTGGTAATGGTGCCAATCAGGAGCGAACTATCTTGCCTTTTTTTTGTGAGGTTCGAATTCAGCCATGAATACTGTTCGTTAAGTTGTTTTAACGAATGATTGTATTATTATTATTATTATTGTACTGACTGTATGGAAAATGTTCATTTGGGTGTCGGTGTTTGAACGGTGATTTAGTAAATACCTCTACTCTGCCCAGTGTGTAGGCTGTGTTCATTGGATTTTAATGAGAATTTTCGTTGAATAGTTTAGACCTAAATTAGATTACGTAGTGCTGTGGCTTTGGAGTCGCAGCAGCCAGCCAGCCAGTAAATCACAGTTTGACCCGCAGTGCTGAACTGACAGCTCCTTCGCATGCCGCGTTTCTGAGACCTGGGTCAGTTCACATCATACGGTCGCGGCCCAGTGCGACGACCGGGCAGATACTTCAGACAGAAGACGAGATAACGAATAATGCGAGATAACAATGTTCTTACCCGGGAATAACAGATGATTTATTGCTGGAAAATGGCTAAACAACCAAGGGATACACACACACACACACACACACACACACACACACACACACACATATATATATATATATATATATATATATATATATATATATATATATATATATATATATATATATATATTAATCCGTTTTAAATCATGTATCCTACAGTTCAACCGGCACAATATGCGTCTGGCTTTTCACAACTTTCCTATTTCCTGCAAGAGCGTAGCAAGACTACATGTTGTGCCATAAAATCGACAGTTTAATTGTGTTGGTAATGTATGGGCGTAGTTATATATTCCAAATGTAGGCAAGTAACCACGCAGTTTGATACAGCGCAACGCAGTGTTCGCCCACCCCCTCTCACATCACATGCACGTCCTGTGTCCTGTGGTTATGCGCTGTCTATATTTTCTGCTCGGAATTCGCACAGCGTTAATATAAGGCTTTAGAATTTTGCCAGTTTATTAGATGAAGACGTTTATTACGATAGTATGCTGTGGATAAAATGAAATCAAACCGGTTCCAATTTTGGACTCTGTCCCCCCCCCCCCCCCCCCCCCAAACAATAAAAGAAGTCCATTGTTACCTTTTAAAATGTTCAATACGATTACTGCCCGTATTTATATATCTGCTAATAGCGTTATGAATGATTCAGCTTGGTTCAGTCATTTATGCTATTCCCTCTTTGTCCATTTCTCTAAAGAGTGCCACCACTTAACTAAAATCTCTTATTTTATTTTGTAAGATTTTTTAGTGGAAAACTTGAATCACTTTCATACACATCCCAGCTGTTGAAGGGGATCCGTTGTTGATAGCGCCCCGGAAAATATACCACATACCAAAACGTACTACATCTCACATCAGCGTGTTAATAATGCACGAGGCTTTAACTGCAGCCCGTTGAGGTCTAGAGTAGGCCAACATTCCATGAACGTTTTTTTCCCTATCTTCCCAGTGGATGCATTAGCATTCAATTGTTTTATATGACTTCTGGTGTGTATTAGGCGCTGTTAAAAAGCCATTATGCGGCCATCGTAGATGAGCTGCTTCATTCATACCCTGGGGCTCCATTACAGACCGATTTTATACATGAGGTTGGAATGTCAAGTGCTGGTGTATTCATTTACTTGAATATGACATTTTGATGTCACTGTTTAATTAATATGGGTACACCATTGCGGTTTCTGACCTGGCAATTCACGTGGGAATCGTTCGAGTGGCTTCGCTTTTGCCGTATTTTAAGGGACTGCGCTTAATGGGCGCATGTGGATTTGTAGAACAAGGTAGTTTATTTTTAGGTGTGTGTGTGTGTGTGTGTGTGTGTGTGCGCGCGCGCGTGCATTCATCAAATATTATGTCTTGGCCCTTTTCGTTTCGCTCGAGAAGCACAACTTGGTGTATTCACCGTCGTAAGGCCAGGTTTCTCACTTTTCCATAGATATCTGGTAACAATGCAGGGCGATGCCTGACGATAACCTATTTAGTTAATACATTTATTTACATGTTTGATTAATAGCACTGGTTTTTCTTTTGTTTTTATGATGATGCCGACAGTTGTTCATAGCCTATTTGGGTGATTTCATAATCTTTTGAAACAATATCATTGAGGTTGAACAACAGATTGGTTTCCATGGTATTCATGTCTGTTAGAAACCCAAGCCTACAACAAGATGCTTCAGTTTTCATCTAAGAGGTCATCATTGCTGCTAGGAATATTTTTATTTAATATCAATCTGTCACATGCACATGCACACACAAACACACAAGCACGCACACACAAACACACAAGCACACACACACACACACACGTATGCACACGCTTACACACACAGAGACACACAAAAACACATACACAAACACATGCACATACACACGCGTGCACACACTCATACGCTCTCTCACACACACACACACACACGCGCCACGCACACATGCAAACACACATACACATGCCCACACACACACAAACGCACACACAAACACACGCACACATGCCCACACACACAAACGCACACACACAAACACACGCGCACACACTCACACACACACAAACACACACACACACACACACACACACACACACGTGCCACGCAAACACACACGCGCACACACACACAAAGTGCTGGAAGCTTTGGCCATCAGGAGCCATTGCTCCGCAGAGGAGGGATGTTTTTAAATTTATGAGGCCCCATCACGCTGCATCTGCCAGAGCAGATCTGCACCAGGACTGCACAGTCAATTAAGTCAAAGAGTTTAGTTTGGGAGGGTCTGCTGCTCATGTGCGGAATGTCCCTCTCTCCGACAGGGGGGCACTGCACTGACCTCTGGGGAGGAGGCTGGGGGTTTGCTGTTTCTGAGCGATAGGCTGTGACTTTTGTTTTTTTTAAGGGGTGGGGGGAGAGTCTGGAGGAGCCAGTCTCGTTGCTCTTTGTGTGATTACTGCAGAAAGCTCTGATGGTTGCTGGAGGCATTTCCTGAAGTGAGTGGGGCTTGTAGGGTTTCGAACCAGAGCTCAGGGATGCAGAAACAACTTTGTACTTATACCCCCCAATACCCCCCCCCCCCCCCACACACCCACACACGTACACCCCCAAGAATCAGCCAAGGCCGTGTTGCACTGGAGACCTGGGGATTACACACTGAGGCGGAGTGGATATTTTCGGCACAAGGGGATCATGCTGTTATTTTTGCCTGTAGTTCAGAAATCAGAGGTGTGCAGATCAAAAGAACTCCAGCAACTTGGTTCAAACGGATCTGCGCTGAAACTTTTTTTTTTTTTCCTTCTTAAAGATGAGGCTAAGAGTTTCAACACTTTCTCCGTCAGCAAAATTATTGCCACTGGTGCATAAGTTAATCACAGAGGAATTGCACACAGGGGCCTGCATATTGACTATCGCTATAGACTCATTAAAGGAAAAAGATCCATACACACACACACACACACACACATCAGATGCACACTCACACGCACACATATGCACACAGACACAGACACATGCACTCATACACACACATACATACACGCACACACTCACTCACGAGTGCATACACACATGCGCACACACACTCACATACACAATGCATGAAGCTTGCACTTTACCTTTAACAGCTTTGCTTACTTGTGGCCTGGATTGGAATGGAAATGTTACAATGTGCCAACAGGACTATATGTTAAAAAATATGATTCCCATAATTTTGCCCTTATGCAGGGGAAAACAACTAACTCAAAATTTGCATTTGACAGGATAATTTATACTTAATATGTATATTTAAGGTTGTCCTCCTCATTGCATTTAACTGTTTTATGAAGAAATTGAAACAGTTCTTTCAGGCTCAATATCTGAATTGTTTTTTGAATTCTGAAGACTTTGTCCCTTCAGCACCACGTACTCAACCCAGATCTTAGTCCAGGTGATCATTTCCCGCCTGACTACTGCAACTCCCTCCCTGCCTCTGTCATCAGACCTCTGTAGCTACTCCAGAATACTGCTACTAATTTTAGCTATGACCTCCCCAGCCGTGTCACCCCCCCCCCCCCCCCCCCCCCCCACACACACACACCTATATAAGCTCACATGAAGTTCAAAGCCTTGGTGCTATCCCATCAGGCAGCTAAAAAGATTGTTAAAACCCTACTCACCTACAGAGACATCTTCGTTCTGCTGTCGTTGGGCATCTGGCATGCCTGCTCTGCCAGGTCATATCCTGTCAGTTCTGGCCCCCCCCATTGGTGGAATGAGCTTCCCATCACAGTCGGAACGACGGCGACCCTGCCCATCTTCTGACACAGACCGTAGGCCGACCTCTTCAGACTCAACTTTCTGAACTTTCTCTGAATTTCCCTTTGGAAAATGTCATCGCTGTGGCTGTGTAAAGTGGTACTCTGTCTAGTGGTACTTCCTTTAGTGGCAATACAATTTTTTTTGCTAGGTTAACATTACACATATTGATTATTAATGGGCCTCTCTGCTTTCTTGGTGATATCACATTTATGTATTCCTGAGAGCAAACACTGATGTTCTTCACCACAGTACATTGCTCCAGATAAGAGCCTCCGCTAACCGACGGCAAAGTGTTATTTGAAGAGAGGGACAGTTTAAGTAGTCACAAGTCGGCCTGCATTCCTGTAGTCACACAACCAGGGGTCTAGCCGTGCTATTTCATGCCATTGTGATGTCAGGAGCATCTATCATATGTACACACTCCATTAGAAAATATCAGGCGAGCGTGGCGCATGCACGGTTTCCCGGGGAACCACCGCCGCCGCGATACCGAAGCGCCACCTAAGGAATGGCAATGAGCCCGCGACACACTTTCTTTTTTTTTTTTTTTTTTGGGGAAAAAAAAAAAAACGGTCACGTGCTGGACATGGGGCGGCCGAGAGAGAGAGAGAGAGAGAGAGAGAGAGAGAGAGGGAGGGAGATAGAGAGAGAGAGAGGGAGGGAGATAGAGAGAGAGAGAGAGAGGGAGGGAGGGAGAGAGAGAGAGAGAGGGGGGGGAGAGAGAGAGAGGGAGAGAGGGAGGGAGACAGAGAGAGACAGGGGGAGAGAGAGAGAGAGAGAGAGGGAGGAGAGAGAGAGAGAGAGGAGCTGTCAGATTTCGCCCTCTGGAAAGGCCGCGGGGGGTGGGGGGGGGGAACGGGGGTTGGGGGGGTTGGGGGGTGGGGGGTGGGGAGGAGGCGTGCTCGCGCTCGTTCTTGCGAACGGAACGGAACGGAACGGAACGGAACGGAACGGAACGGGACGGGACGGGGAAGATAAAGCGGCTCGTCCGCGGCCGTCAGAATCCGAACCCGCGACGCGACGGTCCGCCGTTCCGCCATTCCCCCGGCGGAGATGGCGGTCGGGACCTTCCGGGGTTTTTTTTGCGCGCCGTCCTTCAGCCCGGCTGGTCTTTACGTGGTCATTACATGCGCCCACATTTTTTTTTTTACAACGTAAACGTAACAATTACAGAAATATTACAGGAAAATAATATTTTTCATTTCTGTATTATGACTGTGCATCCCGTAACCCTGTACATACACGCATACAGGCACGCATGCACACACACAAAAAGACAATTTCATGTTGTTTTAGGAGAATATTTCTTATTAATAAAGATATTTGATGCTGGTCATGCTCTATAAACCGTACAAAAATAATATAATATAATAATTTAAAAAATGCAAATATCAGAAGAAAAGTTTGCGTATTCTTTTTGCCCTGGTTCCCCGATCACATACAGCCAGCTCTGTCCATTTGGTCGCCTTTATGCCAGCCTTATACCTTCTGTGTGGAGAAATAGCGTTTATTACAGTGTTAGAAATGAGTATAGGCCCCAGAAACTGAGCTTTTATTGGGTGGGGTGGGGGGGAAAGCCACAACTCTCTCTGACTTGAACTCGTTGAGAAGCTGAACGAGGGGCAACAATTCATTCGGGTCCGGAGGGAACCTGGTGAGCGGTTGATGGACTGAAGGTTGTGCTCCCCTCATAATAATTTTTTTAGTGCTGGAATTTGGGTCTTTCCTTCTGTGCGTGTCTCCCCCCCCCCCCCCCCCCCCCCCCCCCCACCGCCTCCGATCTGACAGTTATACCACACGAGTGGACGGCCCCCCCCTCACCACTGCTGTTAATACGAACCCATTTTTAATCGGCTGCTTATGTTCTGCTTCAGCAGATATCTGAGCCAGAGAGCGCTTCCCTGTTCTCCCAAAAGATTAGGACATTCCGGTTGGGAATGCTTCCCTCTTCCCAGCGAATCTCCGGGCTCACGCTTGGCTGTTGTTCTGCGTAGGATTTTACAGACCCTGTCATAACTGGCTCATGTAAACTGCGCGCACCCCCCCCCCCCCCCCCTTCCCCCAGACCTTAATAAAATGATTTTCTAACTGTCAGTGTACATCCCATCCTCAGAGGATGAGGGAGGGGGGTGGGGGGAGGGATGGGATGGGGGAAATGCATATAGGAGCTTCCCAGAGGAATTCTGGGAGATGAAATGGTGGTCAGATGAAACACAGGGAAAGAAAACAAACAAAGGCCCTGAAGGCCTCTTCAATAGCAGGGCTACAGTAGTGAGCTCGGGTTTCCAGTTATTGGTGGACTGTCAGGTTGTTGAAATTAAGCTTCTGGATCCAGACACAGACACTGGCATTTTTATGAATTGTGAAGTGTGTGTGTGTGTGTGTGTGTGTGTGTGTGTGTGTGTGTGTGTGTGAATCAACATGCCATAACTGTAAAATTGGGGGGGGGGGGGGTCACATTTGAATCTCTTCTCTTCAGCTGTGCCGATGAGTCATTCATGAGTTTGAGGTGCCAACAAAATTACAATGGAGATAGAAGGAGAGAGAAAAGGAGAAAACCTTGAGATTTACTGGACTCTCGGCTGTGACAGGCTCCACATTAGCGCGAAGAAGCGATTCCATCATGTGCATTTACAGTTGCTCCTGAGGAAAATGACAGAGCGAGAGAGAGAGAGAGAGAGAGAGAGAGAGAGAGAAACTGCAGAGAGAGTGCTCCCTCAGGTTGCTCGTCCAGGTGCTGTCTGAGTGTGGAGATGTTTGACACTAGTAGGGCTTAATTGCATCCGCGGTCCTGGGTGTAGCAGTCGCGGGCTTGTTGTTCAGTCGTGGCCCTTGGTGTCCGGGGGCTCATTACGTCCAATCCCCGGTGACCGCTGCTGTCATATTCACGGTACCCTAATTTCCCCCAGTAAAGACACAGATGTCAGGCTGTATGCGGTGTGTAATAGACGGAAGTCCTGAGGAAACTCACTGGTGCTCCTGGAGAGTGGCTGAGCAGACGATTGCACGGACGAAGACCACAGGCGGTATTTCCAGTGCATGTATGTTCACGTATTTTACATGGAATGTGGCTTGTATAGTTCATGCTTGTAATAGTTTCTGTACTAAGTAAGTAAGCTGCTAAGCAACCCAGTGCCTCTAACATTTAGATTTAGGTTTATTCTATAAAGTTTATGGGACAAATTTTATTTTCACAAAAATATAAATACGATAAAAATATTTTAATATACTTTTAGGCATCCCTGAAGGTGAGGTTGTGTGCCTGTAATACTGTGTGGTGCAGAACATCCAGTTCTCAGTTGTGCCCTGAGAGGTAATAAGGCCTGTTTATACATGGAGCCGGGCTGTGTGTGAGTAGCGGGGCACTGGCTGTGTGTGAGTAGTGGGGACCTGACTGTGTGTGAGTAGTGGGGACCTAGCTGTGTGTGAGTAGTGGGGACCTGGTTGTGTGTGAGTAGAGGGAGACTGTGTGTGAGTAGTGGGGACCTGACTGTGTGTGAGTAGTAGAGACCTGACTGTGTGAGTAGTGGGGACCTGACTGTGTGTGAGTAGTGGGGACCTGGCTGTGTGTGAGTTGTAGTGGGGACCTGGTCTGTGTGAGTAGAGGGTGACATGGTGTGTGTGAGTAGTGGGGACCTGTGTGTGAGTAGTGGGGACCTGACTGTGTGTGAGTAGTGGGGACATGGTCATGTGTGAGTAGAGGGTGACTGTGTGAGTAGTGGGGACCTGACTGTGTGTGAGTAGTAGAGACCTGACTGTGTGAGTAGTAGGGACCTGACTGTGTGTGAATAGTGGGGACCTGACTGTGTGTGAGTAGTGGGGACATGGTCATGTGTGAGTAGAGGGAGACTGTGTGTGAGTAGTGGGGACCTGACTGTGTGTGAGTTGTGGGGACCTGACTGTGTGTGAGTAGTAGGGACTTGACTGTGTGTGAGTAGTGGGGACCTGGCTGTGTGTGAGTTGTGGGGACCTGACTCTGTGTGAGTAGTGGGGACATGGTCATGTGTGAGTAGAGGGTGACTGTGTGTGAGTAGTGGGGACCTGACTGTGTGTGAGTTGTGGGGACCTGACTGTGTGTGAGTAGTGGGGACATGGTCATGTGTGAGTAGAGGGTGACTGTGTGAGTAGTGGGGACCTGACTGTGTGTGAGTAGTGGGGACCTAGTTGTGTGTGAGTAGAGGGAGACTGTGTGTGAGTAGTGGGGACCTGGCTGTGTGTGAGTAGTAGGGGCTTGACTGTGTGTGAGTAGTGGGGACATGGCTGTGTGTGAGTAGTGGGGACCTGACTGTGTGTGAGTAGTGGGGACAGTGGGGACCTGCTGTGTGTGAGTACGTGGGGACCTGACTGTGTGTGAGTAGTGGGGGCTGACTGTGTGTGAGTAGTGGGGACCTGACTGTGTGTGAGTAGTGGGGACCTGACTGTGTGTGAGCAGTAGAGGGGGACCTGCCTATTTGAGATTAGCAGTGGGCCTGGCTGGAGGGGGAGGCCCCATGTAGTTGGGGAAGCCAGGGGAACAGATCTTCTCTCTAAATGCCCCACGGTTCCCGTTCCCATTGCTGCACTGTATCGGATAAACTCACTGTCCAAATTCCTGGCGTATGAGTCCCTGCATGAGGAGTCATCCTCTTCGTCAGATATTAATCTTCTCTCCTCACAATAGATATGAATAATTGCTGTGCTGCTGCAGTGTAAACACACACACATGCACACACGCACACACACACACACACACACACACATGCACACACGTGCACACATCCTCCTTTAGGGATTCCAGATCAATGGCAGTGTTTATTCTCCGCTGTTCTGGTGTCTGTGGTATACATAATAATCAGCTTCAGAGTGGTCAGGTGTTCAGGAGGCCCCAGCGGGTGCAACCTCACCGCATCTGACCTACAGCCCTAAAGCGGAGAGCACAGCAGGCTGTGTTATTGCAACTGAACCCTGCTTGACTGTGCAGAGAACTCAGCAGGCTGTGTTACTGAAATTTAACCCTGCTTGACTGTGTAGAGAACTCAGCAGGCTGTGTTATTGCAACTGAACTGTTTGACTGTGCAGAGAACTCAGCAGGCTGTGTTCCTGAAATTTAACCCTGCTTGACTGTGTAGAGAACTCAGCAGGCTGTGTTATTGGAACTTAACCCTGTTTGACTGTGTAGAGAACTGAGCAGGCTGTGTTATTGCAACTGAACTCTGTTTGACTGTGCAGAGAACTCAGCAGGCTGTGCTACTGGAACTTAACCCTGTTTGACTGTGCAGAGAACTCAGCAGGCTGTGCTACTGGAACTTAACCCTGTTTGACTGTGCAGACAGCTCAGCAGGCTGTGTTACTGGAACTTAACCCTGCTTGACTGTGCTGTGAACTCAGCAGGCTGTGCTACTGGAACTTGAGCCTGTTTGACTGTGCAGACAGCTCAGCAGGTTGTGCTACTGGAACTTGAGCCTGTTTGACTGTGCAGACAGCTCAGCAGGCTGTGTTACTGGAACTTGAGCCTGTTTGACTTTGCAGACAGCTCAGCAGGCTGTGCTACTGGAACTTGAGCCTGCTTGACTGTGCTGTGAACTCAGCAGGCTGTGCTACTGGAACTTGAGCCTGTCTGACTGTGCAGACAGCTCGGCAGGCTGTGTTACTGGAACTTGAGCCTGTTTGACTGTGCAGACAGCTCAGCAGGCTGTGTTACTGGAACTTGAGCCTGTTTGACTTTGCAGACAGCTCAGCAGGCTGTGTTACTGGAACTTGAGCCTGTTTGACTGTGCAGACAGCTCAGCAGGCTGTGTTACTGGAACTTGAGCCTGCTTGACTGTGCTGTGAACTCAGCAGGCTGTGTTACTGGAACTTGAGCCTGTTTGACTGTGCAGACAGCTCAGCAGGCTGTGCTACTGGAACTTGAGCCTGTTTGACTGTGCAGACAGCTCAGCAGGCTGTGTTACTGGAACTTGAGCCTGTTTGACTTTGCAGACAGCTCAGCAGGCTGTGCTACTGGAACTTGAGCCTGCTTGACTGTGCTGTGAACTCAGCAGGCTGTGCTACTGGAACTTGAGCCTGTCTGACTGTGCAGACAGCTCGGCAGGCTGTGTTACTGGAACTTGAGCCTGTTTGACTGTGCAGACAGCTCAGCAGGCTGTGTTACTGGAACTTGAGCCTGTTTGACTTTGCAGACAGCTCAGCAGGCTGTGTTACTGGAACTTGAGCCTGTTTGACTGTGCAGACAGCTCAGCAGGCTGTGTTACTGGAACTTGAGCCTGTTTGACTTTGCAGACAGCTCAGCAGGCTGTGTTACTGGAACTTGAGCCTGTTTGACTTTGCAGACAGCTCAGCAGGCTGTGTTACTGGAACTTGAGCCTGTTTGACATTGCAGACAGCTCAGCAGGCTGTGTTACTGGAACTTGAGCCTGTTTGACTGTGCAGACAGCTCAGCAGGCTGTGTTACTGGAACTTGAGCCTGTTTGACTTTGCAGACAGCTCAGCGGGCTGTGTTACTGGAACTTGAGCCTGTTGACTTTGCAGACAGCTCAGCAGGCTGTGCTACTGGAACTTGAGCCTGTTTGACATTGCAGACAGCTCAGCAGGCTGTGTTATTGGAACTTAACCCTGTTTGACTGCGTCTGCACAGTTTGCTTTCTTCAGCAATTAAGTGGCAGCAAATTTCTCTTTTTTTTTTTCTCCCCCTGCGCTGCTAAGCGTTTCTGCCACACTGGGAGAGAGGGACATTTGTCTTGCTTTGTATTCGGTGTATTTTTTGGCTGAAGAATGGAGCTTTTTTTTTTTGTTTGGGTGGATTTTCTTTCCCCTGTTACAGTGAGTAAGCACAGAGGCTACTGGTGGAACTGCCAGCAGCAACCCCCCCCTCCCTTACCTCCCGCCCCCCCCCCCCCCCCCCCCCACTGCACCCCAAGGAATCACTGTAAAGGCGGTGATTGGGCGGATTAAACCGTGCGGCAGCAGTTCAGTGGACGCTGAGTCTCGTGTGGATTTGAATGCGTTTTGTGGACTGGCCGTGCATGTTTGCGGGAGAACCTTCAGGTTTATTTACTATTTAATAAAGACAGGCCAGTCGCCATGGGAATCATTCACCCACACAGGAAGTGAAGCAAGCCCCCCCCCCCCCCCCCCCCCCCCCCAACCCCAACCCCAACCCCCGCCACCCCCAACCCCCAGCACCTCCTTGTTCTGGAAAGCTTTGTGCCTTTGACTGCCTCTTGGGTGGCACTGTCCAGCTGCAGTGCCACTAAATTTAAATGCTTTGCATTCATTCATTAAAGAAACAAGCAATAAAGGAGCGGCTTCATCATTGCTTCAGACAGTGTAATCTTCAGCCCTCAGACCGTATCATAACAGCATCCCTTTCATTGCCATCAATATTCATTTGTTTTGTGATGGCGGGCTGCGAGGGCCGCTCCTCGCCGGGTGACTGATGACGCCGCAGCCGCGCGGCTCGGCCCTGCTGACGGAGCGGATGCTGGCGCTGCGGCGGGGTGAGTGTTTGGTGCTACAGCAGGGTTGAGTGAGTCCTGCTACAGCAGGGTGAATGTGTGGTGCTGCAGTGGGGTGAGTGTTTGGTGCTGCAGTGGGTTGAGTTTGGTACTGCAGTGGGTTGAGTGGTGCTGCAGTGGGGTGAGTGTTTGGTGCTGCAGTGGGTTGAGTAGTGCTGCAATGGGGTGAGTGTTTGCTTCTTCAGTGGGTTGAGTGGTGCTGTAGTGGGGTGAGTGTTTGGTGCTGCAGTAGGTTGAGTGGTGCTGCAGTGGGGTGTGTGTTTGGCACTGCAGTGGGTTGAGTGTTTGGTGCTTGGTGCGGGGGTGAGTGTGTGGTTGTGGGTTGAGTGTTGATGCAGTGGGGTGAGTGTTTGGTGCTGCAGCAGGGTGGTTGAGTGGTGCTGCTGTGCGTTGAGTGAGTGGTGCTTCAGTGGGTTGAGTGGTGCTGCAGCGGGGTGAGTGTTTGGTGCTTCAGTGGGTTGAGTGGTGCTGCAGTGGGGTGAGTGTTTGGTGCTGCAGCAGGGTGAGTGTGTGGTGCTGCTGTGGGGTGAGTGTTTGGTGCTTCAGTGGGTTGAGTGGTGCTGCAGTGGGGTGAGTGTTTGGTGCTTCAGTGGGTTGAGTGTTTGGTGCTGCAGTGGGGTGAGTGTTTGGTGCTTCAGTGGGTTGAGTGGTGCTGCAGCGGGCTGAGTGTTTGGTGCTGCAGTGGGGTGAGTGTTTGGCACTGCAGTGGGGTCAGTTTTTGGTGCTGCAGCAGGTAGCTCTGTCTTAAATATCCTCTATTTACTTGGCAGCAGCAGCCTTTTCTCCTGTAGATATTGTCTAGCGACAGTTCATCGGACAGGTAGGGCCAGACCTCTCCTCTCTTACCCCCCCCCCAGCCCCCCCCCCAGCCCCCGGACCCCGGCCTGGAAGTCTCAATCCCAGTTCAAGTGCGTGTCCTTGAGAGGCCTCCCCAGAGCGGCTGGCCTGGAGCCTGAATCCCCCTCCGCCGGTGAGTCGCGACCTTGCCCGCTCAGGCGGGGGATTGATTTTTAACCGCCACCCGCCGCCGCCCGCCGTCGCCATGCGCGGGGCGCAAAGAGGCGGAAGAGAGGAGGGTAATTGGGCCAGTTTAAAAGGGGGGGGGGGGGGGGGGGGGCATCGCTTATTCCGCCGGGAAGGGAGGGCAGTGCCCCGCGAATCGAATCGGCGGGAGAGACGCGCCTGCGTCTGCGTCCGCGCCACGCCCACCACCGCCGCCCGGCCACGCCTCACGGGGGTCAAAAAACGCGCTCCCCGGCCGGGGTTTCAGCGACAGCTGCGGGTACGATTGGGCGCGACTGCGAAATGAACTTACGGCGCGAGGGGCGGCCGTCCCCCGGCGGGATTAGCGGGCTTTCGGGGCGACCTCTGCAGTGAGGGGGACGTAACGCATCCCGCGGATTTAACTAACGGGGATTAAACGCTAATCCAGGGCCACCGTACAGTAGATTGTTGAGGATTAGCAAATGATTACCATGATATGTGCCTTCTAGAGTGCTAATAATAATAACAATAACAATAATCATAATAATAATCATAATAATAATAGTAATAGTAATAATAATAATAATAGTAATAATAATAATAATAATAATAATAATAATTGAAATACAAAAAACTACACGCAGCCGGTGTTCATGCATGCGTGTGTGCACATGGTTATGCTATGTGCGCATGTCAGCTGCTGATGATTGCTGCCAGTCCATCTGAGTGAAATGTTGCCTTTTGTGCTCAGAGTTGCGGTTGAGAACTGGAAGTCTGACCTTTATGTCTGTATGAGCGAATAATTCAGAGTGAGCTGTGTCTTCGCTGTGATGCTCGTGATTTGTATCCGTCAACATGGGGGGTGCCTGAGCACTACAATCTTTATTTCGCTCTAGTATGTTTCTTTTGTACCTCCGCACCTGGAACTAATGCACTTGTTGTACGTCGCTCTGGATAAGAGCGTCTGCTAAATGCCTATAATGTAATGTAATGTAATGGTAGCAGTATTTTCCACGTACGCTATGAAACTGTTGTTTCCATGGTAGAGGGTATGCATTTGTGTGGGCTTCTGTGTGTGCGGAGGCACGTGTGTGTGTGTGTGTGCGTGTGCGTGTGTGTGTGTGTGCGTGCGTGGGTGCCCATGCATGTGTATGCACGTTTGTGTAATGTGCATGTGTGTGTGTGTGTGTGCATGTGTATGTGTGTGCGTATGTGCACGTGTGTATACAGTATGTGTGCGTGTGTGTGTATATGTGTGTGTGTATGTATGAATGTGCATGCGTTTGTGTGTGTGTGCGTGCGTGTGTGTGTATATATGTGTGTGTTTATGTATGTGCATGTGTGTGTGTATACAGTATGTGCGTGTGTGTATACAGTGTGTGTGTGTGTGCACATGTGCATACAGTATGTGTGTGTGTGTGTGTATACAGTATGTGCATGTGTGTGTGTATACAGTGTGTGTGTGTGTGTGTGTGTATACAGTATGTGTGTGTGTGTATGTGCGCGTGTGTATACAGTATGTGCGTGTGTGTGTGTGTGTGTGTGTGTGTCCTGGGCCCTGCTGGGGGCCCGTGGCAGAGAGAGGAGGGGGGAGGGGTAAGGGGGCGGTGGATGGGGTGGGGGGCATGGGCAGCTCTCCGCTGATCTCTCTCCGCTGATCTCTCTCTGCTTGTCACTCTTCCTGGTTTTATCTCCCGGGGCAGACATATGGTCCTATTGTCCCCGTGAAATGCACCCAGAGCCACACCTGCAAAAACGGCGGGCAGCCAAAGCCCTCCCGGGCCCGCCGCCATAGTCGCCGGGGTGATGCATTGTGGGAGAGCGCAGGATACCGTCAGGCAGTGCACATCCCCCAGCCTGTTAGTCCCGCCCACCCACCTTGTGCCTCACTGAAGACTGACAACTGGTCAAATTAATCACGGGCATAGTCACACTAAGGCTAGGAAAATAAGATATTAATAGTAATGTGGCACACAGTGTGTTTCATCATTGTTTAATTAGCAGATTACTGTTAAATCTCTGTTTGCTTCTTTACACGGAGTACATTTGATCCATTGAATAGCGCCAAGCGTTGCGGTGTGCGTGGAGTGTAAAACAGCAGGATATGCACAATTATAAATGGTAACTGCATTATAATCTGTTCAATACACATTGTTTATTGTTCTTCTGCCATAGACCGAAATGGCCACCATTGGTCTTTTGGGGCTTGGGGATATCAAATATTGAATAACTGTGACATCGTTAAAACTTCACCCCAATTGTGGCTTTTTTTTCCTAAATCTGTTTCTTGAAAACAAATCTGTCCTTGTTAAAAATTTAATAAAAAAGGAAAAAGAAATAAAATAACAAATGGAGCCAATCTCGCCTAAACATTTGAGCCAGGCGGCACCCAGTGATGCTGGATTGTTCTGACTTGGGGATTTGAAGTCCATTGAAACTATAAATCTGACTAGTGGATGTGAAATCCGTTTAAACTATAAATCTGACTTGGGGATGTGAAGTCTGTTTAAACTATAAATCTGACTTGGGGATGTGAAATCCGTTTAAACTATAAATCTAACTTGGGGATGTGAAATCCGTTTAAACTATAAATCTGACTTTGGGGATGTGAAGTTCGTTTAAACTATAAATCTGACTTGGGGATGTGAAGTCTGTTTAAACTATAAATCTGACTTGGGGATGTGAAGTCTGTTTAAACTATAAATCTGACTAGGGGATGTGAATCCGTTTAAACTATAAATCTAACTTGGGGAAGTCCGTTTAAACTACAAATCTGACTAGGGGATGTGAATTCCGTTCAAACTATAAATCTGACTTGGGGATGTGAAATCCGTTTAAACTATAAATCTGACTTTGGGGAGTGAAGTCGTTTAAACTATTAGAAAAGGCCCTTTTGATGACAATGCGTGAAAGGAAGCAGTACTCATTAGCCCGCTAACTATGGAATCATTTTGAGATAAAATGTAATTCATGTGATTTATCATAAAAGTCATTCTATTCCGGATGGGGTCGACTGTATAAAGCTCATTTTCCTGAAATCTTCCGCGGTTCAGACGATCTTAGCGGAGTTCTTCGCTGCACTATGTGTGTGTGTGTTTGTGTGTGTGCGTGTGTGTGTGTGTGCGTGTGCACGTTTACCATGGCACGACAACCAATGAACGCACAGGAAGCATGTTGATGCTTCAATATTCAGAAGTAATAGTCAAATATCGTCACTTACTTGTTAACATAAAATGGCATTATGATAGCTTTATTATTCGCTACATAGCATGGTTGCATGTGTTTTTTTAAAAAATTAATGTTATAAAGTGTTATATTCATATGTACAGTACAACAACACAGCTACTGGAAATTCTTATGTAATATATATTTTGAAAAATTATTTTATATTAAATGCAAAGTTTGTCTGCCAGTGTGCCCTATACCTTGTGTTATGAGTAAGGCAGATATGTATTTGCAATGGTGGTGGGTGTTGTATAGCCAGCACACTGGACAGGCACAGGGGCTAAAAGGCATCACCAGGCCAGTACCAGCCGCACAAAACCGGCCATTCCGGTTTATTACACATTGCATTGACTGCAGTGGATTGAGAAGCCTCCACACAAGGCTATAAATATGCACTTATGTTGAAAATACTCATCCTGAAAACTGTGACCTTGTGATTGACTTTATTAATATGTATTAATGGTGACCTAAAAATCAAGAATGCTGTATACTAAAATGCTCGCTATATGCTGACGTGTAGAATGGGAAATGCAGGGCAGATGAAACCAAAGTCAGCATTGTGTGTGTGTGTGTGTGTGTGTGTGTGTGTGTGTGTGTGTGCGTATTTGTGCAGACACGTGGACCTGCGTGTGCGTGCGCATGTAACAGACATCTGTGCTGAGAGAAAGTGGGAATGATGAACAATGCAGGCTCATTCGTGAGCTCAGCCATTGAGCACAGGCTTAGATTGAATGTCTCTCTCCTTTCTCTCCTCTCTCTCTCTCTCTCTCTCTCTCTCTCTCTCTCTCTCTCTCTCTTTCTCTCTCTCTCTTTCTCTCCTCGCTCTTTCTCTCTCTCTTTGAGGGTACAACACAGTGGAGTACAGCACAGTGGGGTACAGCACAGTGGAGTACAGCACAGTGGGGTACAGCACAGTGGGGTACAGCACAGTGGAGTACAGCACAGTGGGGTACAGCACAGTGGAGTACAGCACAGTAGGGATACAGCACAGTGGGGTACAGCACAGTATGATACAGCACAGTAGGGTACAGCACAGTGGAGTACAGCACAGAGGATACAGCACAGAGAGATACAGCACAGTGGGGTACAGCACTGGAGTACAGCACAGTGGGATAGAGCACGGGGTACAGAATAGAGGCATACAGAGTGTGGTATAGCACAGTGGGATACAGTACAGTGGGATACAGTACAGTAGGGTACAGCACAGTAGGGTACAGCACAGCAGGATACAGCACAGTGGGGTACAGCACAGTGGAGTACAGCACAGTAGGATACAGCACAGTAGGGTACAGCACATTGGGGTAACAGCTGAACTCAGGACCTCATGAGTATGTTACAGTATGTCGTCTCTTATACGGTGGCTGTCGGGTAGATCAATAATGTAATCCTGAGAACTCCGGAGTCTGTGGCGTATGTCCCCTTGGAAAAACCCTTTAAATCCAAAAGGGCCCCCCAGGAGACTGAGGAGCGGGGTGTTTGCATGTGGACTTGCTCAGGGGAGAAGTCAGTAATAGTTGACAGTGGAGTATTTTTCCACCGGGTGAAAATCTGAATGGTAATGGGCCATCCAGTTCAGAGAATAACAGTCTCAGTTACACGGCTCCCGTTGCAATAAATCTGAGCTTTACTGCCTGTAAGCTACATCCAGCCCACAGTTATACTGTCCTTCCAGTCATTACCCAGGTTCATAGTGCCTTGCAGTCACCCATATGAATTCTGTCTTTCTGGATCCTATATTTGATAGTTGTGTGAAATGTCCCTGTTAGGTTAGTGTTCTTTGTGTGAGAAATTTCACCTCCTGCATGTTAAAGCGTATGTCAAACTGACTTGCTCCACATCTGCATCCAGCTGTATTTAAACTTGCCACTAGGGGCGCAGTTGTATAGAAATATCAACGCTCTCCAAAGCCGAATGGTCTTCAGGTTGAATTAATTCTGGAGACTTACTGTATATTGCACATGAGGTATGTCCCCGGATGACTGTGACCATTAAAATGACAGGAAGTGCATTGGATTAGAAAGGCAAAGACCTAGAATGATGAAAAACAGAAGTTTAAAAGATGTTTCAATGCTGTTAACCAGGCTAAACTGTGACTAGTGCTGCATTTAGTATTCCAAACATAACTTTATGTTCATATGTATTATTCTAAAGCTCTAATGGTAAATGTTAATCATATCTGGCTACATGTGTGATATTAGATAAGAACAGAACAATAAGAGCATGTTTATGATTATTATGGTTATTGTAATGTGCACTTCATGATAAATAATATGCATGTGTGCGCACATACACAGCTGCACACAGATGTTCCTGTGCACACATGTGCAGTCTGGCTAGAAGAGAGTGTGGTGTCATGGGGGAAATTGTAGATGTTCAGTCAGTCTGATTAAATTCAGTGTGAGAGTGAGATGAGGTGGAGAGGGAGAATGGGACAGGGGGAGGGAGAGAGAGAGGGAGGGGAGCAGGGGAGAGGGGAGAGGGAGAGAGTGAGGGAGTGAGGAGGGAGAGAGGGAAGAGATGTAGAGGAAGGGAGTGTGTAGCTGGGTGGATGGAGAAAAGAGAGAGAGGTGGTTTAGAGGGAGTGAGGGAGGAGGTGGAGAGGGGGAGAGGGAGAAGGTGGAAAGGAAGAGAGAGACAGCAGGAGGGAGGAGGAAGAGAGGGGGAAAGAGGAAAGAGATGTAGGGGAGAGATAGAAATTGGGGAGAGAGATGTCGGGAGAGAGCGGAAGTTTCGAGGTAGTGAGGGAGGAGGTAGAGAGGGAGAAGGTGGAAAAGGAGAGAGAGGGAGGGAGGAGGTTGAGAGGGAGAGAGGGGAAGGGAAGAGGTAGAGAGAGACAGGGAAGAAATGTAGAGGGAGAGAGAGGAGGTGGGAGAGAGATGCCAGGGGAGAGAGAGGGGAGGTTTAAAGGGAGTGAGGGAGGAGGTAGAGAGAGAGAAAGGGAGAAGGTGGAGAGGGAGAGGGAGTGAGAGAGAGAGAGGAGGGTGCAGGGTAGAGATCAAGAGATGAATCTGTCTCTCTGATTAGTGTAAAGATTTTTAAATCTAGTATATGCACGCTTGGGGGGGGGGGGAGAATAGTGAATGCTGTAACCTTTAAAAAAAGATGTGGTGAGATTGCACCATCCTAATGTCAGTTATAGTTACTCAAAGAAGCACCTTTTCCATCCTGATGTCAGTTATAGTTGCTCAAATAATCACATTTTCAGTCACTTCCCAGCATATTGGGCCTCCTGCCCCAATGCAGTAAAACAAAACACCCATTTTCGCTGATGTTCTTTCTCCATCAGAGAACGGTATTCTAGAAGCACAGTAAAGTATATCTATTCAGGTATAAAATCCGTGCGTGAGACCACTTTTCAGCATAATGAAAGGTTATCTCAGCCTTGCCGCAATCCACATCTCTGTTTTACTGCAGATCCAGCCAAACTCTTCCCCCTGAATCTACTGGCAAGATGCACATGAATTTACCGATTGCCCAGATTATGTAATGTTGTGTCACAGGACATCCTTTAAGAACGTGTGTATTTGTTGTAAATGTTTGGGTGTTGCTCAAAATTATGCCCTATATACACTAGAATATGTCAATTACAAGTGCATTTAAGAACGCAATATCATGTTTTGTAATACGCTTTTTAACACATAAGACTTCTATGCTAGTTCTGGTCTTGGAAGTATCCATCCAGTAAAAATAGCTAATAAATGAAATTAATATTCTTTGAGGAAAAGGAACATGGTTGGAAAACCATGTCTTGCTTTTAATGATGGAAATCTATACAATATATTACATTTCACATCATGGCAGAGCTCACCTTACAAGCAGTGTGTCTCTGAGAACAAGCACACAAGCCTGGAGAACATTCTTATAATTACCTGCTTGGTCAGTTTCCCTGGAAACAATAGAATAGAGTTTTGCTCGTTGAAATAAGCTCCTTTTTGATATATGCGTGTTGTATGAACGTGGATATTTGTAAATGGACACTGCTTCTGACCTCAATGCAATTTTTGACTTGGCCATTTTGAAATTCCAATTTAAAGGTGCAGCATGTAAGTTTGGAGAAACAAACAAACGAGCGAGGGAGGGCTAGATGTAGGAGAGAAAAAAAAACATTCCACCCACTCCCCTTAACTTTACCTCTGAACACGTGCATGCGCGTGCGTCATCTGGACAGATAGGAGAGAAGAGCTTTGAAATGTAATGTAGGGAGAGTGAAGCACATCCTGCCTCTTTCACAAGAAAACCATAATGCTGTCATAATGAACATAAACAATTAACATAGCTATGGTTTTTTTATTTACCGCTCTGGGTAACGCCAGTCGATATATATGCAGACACCAGAATTTTTGTTTGTATGCGACCCAGACATAGTTACAGGCGAAACGTTAGTTAAATAAACATGAATAAAATATCTGGAACTGGAGTGTGCGACTTTTTTTTTTTTCACTGCTTGAACAGCATAGGTAGCTTTAAACATAGCTAGCTAGCTACAGATAAGCTACAACACAACATCTAATGTACAGCATAAATATAAAAGTGGACTAAATACATCAGCTATAACTAGCTAACGTTTTGTAGCTATGTCAGCTACACAGTTAACAAATGCCGACAGAAATAGAACAAACGAGAAAATTACCTGTCCAGCAGAAATAGTACAAGCTCAGCATCTAAGCCTTCAAGTCCCTGAGATCTCACTGAAAAGCCGAACCAATTTTCGCTCGTCTTCAATTTCTCGCTAGATTCAATTAATTTTTGGTCAAAATCTTTTGTTCAACAGTCTTTCTTTTTTTATCACTATATGCCGTTGTAGTCTAAGGTGGAACTAGTAGTTTTGGGAGTTTTTTCTCTACCATTCTTATTTTGTTTTTCTAGGCAACTACCTAGCTATAGCACTGGCTATGCAGTATCTCTGCTCTGTCAGCACTGTGAATGCTTCACATGATTGACAGGCATAGAGCTGTCCTGATTGGCCTCCTTGCAGAGAGCTATCCTGATTGGTTGTTAAGATTCAGGCATGGTAAAAAATTAAGAGTGGCTGATTTCAGAGCCTGGGGCAGTCAGAGAGACGTATTTAAAAATATATATTTTTTGAGCTTATAATTTATTGATATATGTTTCAGTTTGAAGGAAATTGAACCAAATTAGAGCAAAAACGTTCAAAAAAAAAAAAAAAAAACTCACATACCCCACCTGTAATATTTTTATAGTTAATAATATATATGCCATTTACTGAAGCGAGTAGGATCTTTGTATAAGAGAAATACAATTTGTATTTCGACCTGCAAGCTTACACGTATGTAAAGGGGGTGGGGGGGATTGAACCATATTTGGTTGAATGGCCAAGTATTTATTAATCATCTTCATAAAGGTCATGTGTGAAAGGGGCTTTGTGCTTTCGTGGTATATGGAACAAAACACCTTTCAAAGTTTAATTCTTCAGAAAGCTCTGAATTCTCAAAAAAATATCTGAAAATAATTTATTGCCCCTTTAAGTTTAGGAAAAGGCGAAAAAAATAATTGTTCAGTGAAGTAATGATAATTTTCCTAGAAATGCCAAAAGGTCTTTAATCTTACACACTGCACTTCACTGTAAATTATCAGTAGTTATTAGAGGGTTGGTGATCCAGTGTGAACAGACATTTAATAATCCTCATTTGTGGCTGGTGAGTTTGGGGCTGAGGCTGGCTCATCAAGACTGCCTTTTGTGTAAATGTTTGTACCTCACAAGAGGGAAGGCTAATTAAAATGATAAGATTTCTCCCTGAGTTCCCGGAGAACTGGAGAGAGAAATGTAGAACCATTATTTGGGGGGTTGGGGGGGAGATGAGGGAGGGAGGGAGGGAGGGAGGGAGTGCAGGGCAGTGTGGGTTTCTCAAGGGCAGTTCTCACAATCAAACGCTGATGAGAGAGGTACAGTGCACACGTGTGGCCGATATCAAATCGAAGCCGTCTGAAATATGAGCAGCATATGCAGATGCACAGGCGGTGAGACACGGTACACAGTGAATCACAGGCCATTAGAGATGATGATGTACCCGGCGTGACACCGGGGGAACACGTTTTACTTGATCCCTGACACGCCTGTCTGCGCGGAAAACGTGTCCAACGTTTGCGACAGGCGGCGTGTTCGGGCGGTTCGGTCGTGTGCGTGCGTGCGCGTGTGTGTGTGTGTGTATGTGTGTGGGTGGGTGTACGGTAATGGGGGCCCATCAATGGAACCGAAGCCAGCCGCACAAATTTTTGAACAAATTGACGAGCTTATCGCCAACATGTTCTTAAAGGCCCGACTGTCGAACGCAGGAGCCCGCAATCCCAGACTGCGCGGTGCCAAATGCGCTTTGGCAGTCGACGAGCGTTCCTCGAAAAAATGTCTGGAGGAGCATAAAGAGCTTCTGTCGCTGGCGCGGGGGACACGATGTAAACATGCTTATCGCGCGACGAGCTTTTCGCCGAAAAAAAAAACGGCGCAAGTCTCTCCCACACATGATCATACACAGCTCGTCTCTATCTCTGCAAAAGACAGGATTAAAAAAAACACACAAAAAAAAAACAAAAAACAAACAGCCGTCATTGATATAAAAAAAATGAAACATTGTAAATGAATGAATTCCCTGCCCTTAAACCTGGGCCTTATACTGTATGAAGCTTGGAGTGAACTTTATTATGACCTCATCAGATGTGGGGGGGGGGGGGGGGGGGAGCTTAAGATACTTCTTCAGAAAAGATGAAGAAATTAGTTCCCACTAAGAAGACCATGTATCTTTTATTTTGCGTCCATTTAAAAAAAAAATTCCTGGACAGGTCTTTATGCGCGACTTCAATTTCATATTTATCCCCAGGTGCGATGCACTGAAAACCGTTGATCCTGTTCCCCGAGCATCGCTGCCGTATTCTACAATGTGGAAATGAATGAGAGAAAACGGGCTGCCTTAATTGTTTAATTTGGTGCCATTGGAGGGGGTCATGACAGCAGGTCAATTTCGGTAAAGATTAAAGAATTGAAACCGTATCTCATTTCTCATTCACAAATGGAACAAGGAGATGAGGGTAATCTCTAATGCATTGATTCTCAGCCTTTGGAAACGTATCCATCTGTAATGGCATAGCAGTGGAAAAAACCGTCTCTAGGTAGTCTGCTCCAATCATCTCTGCTCATTTTCATAGAATTAATAGAAATGTATCAGTACTTCATGTATTTTTTGGAATGGAATGTCTTGAATCTTGTTCTCCGAGTTTCTTTTCAACGGTAGTTTCCTGCAAAGGTTGGAGTGTAAAGGAGATTTTGGGTCATTGTTTAACACTTTTCAGACGAGCTTCCTGGGCTTACTGCACACTCCACTAAATAAGGAAATATGGTAAAAAAAAATGTTATTTATTTTTTATTTATTTGGTATGTGCCCGGAAAGTTCGGACGAAGTTGCCGTAAATTTTCAAAGATGTGATTCGTGTTTCAGTGTCGGTCACTGATTCGATATATCCCACCCCGTATTCACCTTCTCAACATTGAAAGTCTCGCTGCTGTTGAACCCAAAACAGTTCCCATTTAACGCATTGTCTGAAAATTCACAAAGTGGTGGAAAGTGGCATAATGAGGTGCGTTACCACGGTGATGGCCCTCGATCGAACGCATCATGTGGTGATAAGTGTCCTGTACTGTAATAATTCGTTACCGAAAGTAGCCTCGGCCAGTTAAGAAAGCGGAGAGGACAGAGGGGAAAAGGCAGGAGCTGAGTATCTCTGCTCCTGTGGGGGCTGGCAGGGTAGTATAATGGGTAAGGAGTTGGTTTTGTAACCTGAAGGTCGCAGGTTCGATTCCCCAGTAGGACACTGCTGTTGTACCCTTGAGCAAGGTACCTAACCTGCATGGCTCCAGTATATATCCAGCTGTATAAATGGATGCAGTGTAAATGCTATGTAAGAGTTGTGTAAGTCGCTCTGGATAAGAACGTCTGCCGAACGCCTGTAATGTGATGTATCTGATTAGTCTAATGGATCTGTGGTTTTTGTCTGATCTGGAACTACAATCGGTGCTCAAAACACTGGCTGCACTTGACCACGCGTGTCAGGTCCTGCCTCCTGGGTCTGAGGTGTTTACGTTATAACTTTAGTCCAAACGTGTAAGTAAAAGTGGCAAAACGTAATTTAAACAAGAAATCAGCGAATGATTGCAGGAAGCGGAAATCTAAATTATCAAAATACGCACACGTCGAAATTTGGACGTTTTTTCCGCAATTATTGAATAATAAATTTAGTCATATATTTGCTCACCTCAGATATATTACGGTTATTTATGTAAATCTGTTAATTGGATTTTTACAGGTTTGGTCTTCCGTAATACAGTAGGTGTCACTCAGGATAATGCATTTTGAACTGAATAGGTGTAACAGTGCATTTTCCTAATTTGCTTCATTTCACTCATTAGTCATAGTCAGTATCAATCAACGCTCACCTGATTTAAACAAAAATAAATAAATAAATAAATAATAATTTCTGGAAGACTAAATTCTCTGGATCAGCTGGGCTTTAGTTATGGGGGGGGGGGGGGGGTTCAAACAGCTTTATTGAAGTTATTTGAGATGACACTGCACAGAGCTGGTGGAGCACTTTCTCCTGGGTGAAAAAATACGTAAAAAAACTGACAAAACTGACATTTTTGTTTGTTTGTTTTTTTCGCAATGAACATTCAGCGGGGGTTGCCTGGATATAGTAGTAATATTCTATATCATTGTGGTATCAGCTTCAAGATTCCAGATTTTTTTTAAACTGGCCCTTGTCTGCCCTGCAGTGCCAGGGCTCTACAGCCGGAAATCCACAGCCCAGTCTGTTAGAGATTCTGTTGTGCTGCCTGCACCTGGGTCAGATATGTCCCTCTTACATGGTGGTAAAACAGCCGACTCTCAGTCACGTACGATTCCCCCAGCACGGGCTGCTGGTCAATCCCCACCGCGGCACTTTCTAGGCTGGGGGGTCCCTTCCCTGGCTGTTGACCTCTCTGCTCTCTACCTGCATGAATAAAACAAAAAGAAAAAAAATATGGATGGAGGATGGACTGTCCTGCTCTCCTTTAAGAAATAATAACAATTTAAAAAAATCTTCTGCAGGAATTTTACCGGCGTCTTCTAAGGTCTAAAGTAACTGGAATGATTCTTCTTGACCCACATCTGACACAGTAACTTGACCTAGTCAGGCTCAGCTCTGTCCAAGCCTCTTTATTTCACCGATGCCACCCCCCCACTTCCCCAGCAAAGGATGCTAACCTTCCCTTCTCTTCCCCCCCCCCCCCCCCCCCCCTCCCTCCCCCAGGACCGTAGGACGGGTGGAAAATGAAAGCTCCCATTCCTCTCCTGATCCTGCTCTACTCCACCATCGCCCAGAGCTTGAAGGTCGTGTCCAAGCGAGGTTCAGGTAAGCCCGGACGCGTCCCTGTTACTCTCCCGCCTCTCCGGGTTCAAATGGGCCGGATGGACCGGTCCAAATGTTTCACTGTGGGGGGGGAGGGCGCGGGCGCAAGGGGAGGAGGGGCTGTGGGGCTCTGCTGTGTCAGGAACCCTGTGTGATATGACAGCTCGCTCCCCCAACCCTCCCGGTTTTTTTTTTTTGGTTTTATTCTGAAGCGTAAAAGCAGTGGGTCGGAAACAGAGGGACAGCTGAGAGCTACGGAGGGTGTGGAGGGAGGGAGGGAGCGAGGGAGCGAGCGGGACGTGTTCGGAGGATGTCGAGGTTCGCGGTGCGAGGTTTTCGAGGAAGGCGAAGTCACCGATCATCGGCGAGCGGGACGCGTTTGGCCCGGGTGGAGACGGCGACAGGAAGCCGCGCCAGGAGGCCGGCACCAGAACGTGTCGCCGGTGGCGAAATCCAGCCTCGCCATTTTTTTCAAACCCCAAACGGAAGAAGGGGCGGGGGGGCGGGGACGGCGTTGTCACGGTTTTGCCGGTAACGGAAACGGACGAGTTCGGCGTTCCCTCCGAACGGCTCTCTGTGCGTTTACGTCCCGTTAATTGGCGGGGGGGGGGGGGGGGGGGGGGGGGGGGGGGGGGGGGGGGCACTGACGGATGGCGTGTCCCTCCGCCCCGGCCCCCCGATTCTGTCTGAGGGGGTAAGTGTGCGGGCGGAGGCGGAGGTGGAGGCGGAGTCCAGGTGAAGCGTTTCGTCTCTGCAGCGTGGTGATGAAAGCCTTTATTGATTCTCCGGCGGAGCAAAGCTGAGCCTGCGGCTGTTTGAGAGGGTTCTCACGATGCCCCCCCCCCCCCCCCAACCCCCCACGCGCTGGCCGGCCACCGTCCTTCATTGCCCCTGTGATCAGGGATGTGTCCAAAAATGCAAAAAAAAATGTCTTTTGTTTTTTTTTTTGTTTTTTTTTTCTTTCTCCATATCCATAAACTGCAATCAAAATGGTGCAGGTGCAAGGTGCTGAGCAGGTGGTAACTCATATTACATGTGAACTACGCGCACCCCTGCCCGTTGTCGGCAGCGCTTGGCCACGTGATACCTGGGGAAATTTAAAAGCATCTCATGAAGGAGCTGATGCTTCCGGAAACAGCCTGTCCCGCAATCACAAGCTCCTCTTATAGTGGGGGCGGAAAAACACTTCCTTGCACTTACGTCTTATGATCAGAGCAGAGTCAGAAAATGAGTTTGAGCAGCTTTCTCTACATGCATACTCCCTCAAACATTCCCGCACACACACACACACACACACCGACACACACATTTTTCAGTTGGTGCAGGTGAGTAAATGGGCCATCCCTAAACCTGGGTCGCACGCGCTCAGTGCATACACCTGAACAGTGAGCAGCAATCTGCTGCTGAAGTCCTCCCCTCGTAGACGGGCGAGCAGTGTAGCATAATGGGCAAGGAGCTTGGTCTTGTAACCAAAAGGTTGCAGGTTCAATTCCTGGCTAGGAGGCTGCCGTTGTACCCTTGCACAAGGTACGCAACCTGCATTGCTTCAGTATATATCCAGCTGTATAAACTGAAGCAATGCAAATGCTGTGTGTAACAAGTTGTGTAAGTCGCTCCGGATGGGAGCGTCTGCTAAATGCCTGTGATGTAATGCAATGTAAGATCTGGCTTACAGGAAGTGCTAGACTACTTGCAAGGCGACTGTGTGCTCGGCAGGGAACACGGGGTGCTTGGTTCAGAATGTCCAAATCTGGGGTCCAGCCGTTACCCTTTAAGGGCAATCTGGCTGTCCTGCAGTCAGTCAGTCGGTTGCCTTGTTCAGCAAGTTTATTAGCCGACAGGACGTAGGCAGCGGACATGATGTCGTGCAGTGGGCCAGATGGTGCTCTCCAAACCGGACCATTATAGCCGCTAATCACAAACAGCAGGGTGGGTTGGACCATGTTGGACGGGAGGTTTCACCGGGGAACTTGTTGGACGTAACACAAGGGGGAACATATTAGGGGGCGGCACCGAGCAACATATTGCAATTTGCGCAAAAGGAGTATATTGAAGGTAGGGGGGCTAGAGAGTATATTGGAGGTGGCTCAAGGGGAATGGGGTGTGTGTGCGTGTGTGTGCGCACGCGTGAGGGAGGGAGGGAGAGAGAGAGAGGCTGAATTGGAGGTGGAGTGAAGGGAACCTGTTGGACGTGGCGTGTTTTTATGGATGATGAACGCTCGGTTAATACACCGACGTGCTGAATCCACAGAACTGGCGGCGCTCGAAGCGAAGCCCCGTCATCGACGTCCATATTTCATCATCCATATTCACGGGCGCTTTACGCCTCAGAGAGAAAGGGCTGAAGGTCACGGCGTGTGTGTGTGTGTGTGTGTGTGTCCCGGCTCTTTGGACCAGCCGCCCTTTTTCACTGCGCAAGGGGGAGCGCTGCACTGCACCCCGCTCGACTTTGGGTAATATTTAAATCAACAAATCAAAAAGGTGTTTAAAAGCTCGTGTACGATGGACCGCGGACTCCCCTGGTTCAGTCACCCCCGGGACAAATGCTAAACGCTCCCTTTCAAATGCTGTGTGTGTGTGTATATATATATATATATATATATATATATATATATATATATGTATCTGTGAATTGCTGGTTGTCAGGGAGATTGGTCTTGGGTCAAAGGGTGGCCTTTTAAGGTGTTTACTCGCAGAGTTATTTTAGACAGAAAGGTCAGGATCGCATTAAAAATCGTGAGTCTTTCCCCGCCCCGCCCCCCCCCCCACCCACCCCCATCTTTTTCTGTCGGAAGCGTCAGGCGCTTCTCGGCCTGCTGTCACGCGGGGGATTTTCTAAGCCCGAGGAAACGGGCGATGGAGAAATCGCCATCGCGGAAGAAGCCGTCAGAATACGACCCCTTCAGCACCCGGAAGGGTTCACGTTAACACGCTGACCACGGCGCTGTTACTGGGGCGCGTACACAGTGAGACATAGGGGGCGACATGGCTCAGGAGGTAAGACCGCTTGTCTGGCAGGCGGAGGGTTGCCGGTTCAAACCCCCGGCCTGGGCGTGCTGAAGTGTCCTTGAGCAAGACACCGAACCCCTAAACTGCTCTGGCGAATGAGAGGCATCAATTGTAAAGCGCTTTGGATAAAAGCGCTATATAAATGCAGTCCATTTACCATTCACCAGATATGAATGGATTAAAACTTTTAATATTTGAAAACGCAGACAGCGCCACACATGAAGTCGATAGCACTGCGCACATTAAACATGCTGAGGACAAGCAGAAAAAAGGCGGACTTTCACGTGTCCGTTTTCCCTTCCTTTTATTTTTCTACCTTTTTGCTGGATAAAGGAGGGGGTGGGGGTGGTAATCTTCCGCTCCTCCTGTGGCAGCAGACTCTGAGCAAGGAAGAGAAATCAGGGACCTGTTATAAAAAGCCTTGACCTGGTTCAGTCAAAAATGCTGGGCTGTTCAGACCTGTGTGCAAACAGTTCAGCCCCCTGGGGAGTTTCTCTGCTAGGCCCAGTTACAGCCATTTACACACACTTGAACAAGCACATGTATGCACGCTCACACACACACACTAACGCACACACTTGAACAAACACATGTATGCACGCTCACACACACACTAACACACACACATGAACAAACACATGTATGCACACTCACACACACATGCTCACACGCACACAAATTCACACACATGAACAAACATGCATGCACGCTCACACACACACACGCACACACGAACAAACACATGCATATGCACTCACACACACACACACACAAACATTCCTGTGACATTTTAGCTGTACATAGTGAATGTTCATTGTCTGTGCTGTTTTTCTTCATAAAGCAGAGGGTAAGCTCTAAGAAAAAAGCTCATCTGTTTTGGTCCACTGGGGTCTGGGGATGTTTTCACCATCTGACAGTACAGAGCTCCTCTCTGTCATCAGAGGGAAATAGCAGCTTATCTTTCCCTGTGCTCGATACAGGCACTCACACACACACACATGCACACACACACACACGCATGAGGACCCTCAGTCACACACACACACATGCACACACGCATGAGGACCCTCAGTCACACACACACACACACACACACACACACGCACATACAAGCACACACACACACGCATGAGGACCCTCAGTCACACACACACACACACACACACATGCACATACAAGCACACACACACACACACACACACACACACACACGCATGATGACCCTCAGTCACACACACACACACACACACACACACACACACGCATGAGGACCCTCAGTCACACACACACACACACACACACACACATACTTACTCGCGTGCATGAGAACACATGCACACATATCCCGTCTTAATCCTGGATCAAATTACCGAATCCTAGACTAATGCAGGCATTGTGGCTTCCTGATCTGCTCAGCCTCCCGCCACAGCTGAAACATAGAGGAGATGAACTTTGTGTGCGGCGGTATAATAACATGGGAGACAGAGCGTTTGAGGAGGAGGGGGTGGGGTCACAGCAGGTCAAATCTCAGTCCTTATTAATCACCCATCGCCTGGCCCCCAGCCCTGGCATCGTTAAATGGCCCTTAGTCCACTCTGGGACTGCCTGACACGCTGCTCAATCTCCAGACTTGGGAGGCAGCAGTATCTGCTGCTTTTTTTTTTTGAAAGTCACTGATTGTCTAAAAAAGTCCACAACTCCTTTTTCCAAGATCTTTTTCATTGGCTGCTTGATTGAAAGTTAAAAAAAAAAAAACACTGTGGACCTCCAGGACTGAGATTTTAGATCCCTGTACAGTACATCAGAATGAAGAAGGAAAGCCAATTGAGCATGCCTGGACCAGACTGATTCCTCGTGCTCCTCTATTCTCCCTGATCAGAGTACTGGGGGTTGCTTAGCATCATTTAGGCCTATGTAAAAGACTTTTTTCATTCATTGCTTTTTTCTTTGGCTAATCTTTTCCATTTCTGTCAAAGAGTTCCTTCGGTAAGACTGCTGACAGGGGTAAGTGCAAATTAAACACAAAAACATTGAATGTCCCGACACCACATTCCATTTGAACTTGTTCAAATATATATATATATATATATATATATATATATATATATATATATGGAGTTGTACAGTGTAGCCACGAGCTTTTAATCCTGTGGATGTTAATGAGGTGCTGTAATATATTTTAAAATGTGCTGACGGTTAGCATTTCATACCTGGCACGCGTTACAGCATTGAGATTTTTATTTTATTTTTATGTTCCTCTCTACACAATTGCAACAGAACTGGCTTCAGCTGTGGGAAATGTATTCAGCATGTTATGTTTTTTTTTTTTTTTTTACGTAAGGCGATTGCTGTCACATTTTATCACGCTCAATATTCCAACTGTCCCGGAATTAGCGTGCTGTGCAAAATAAATTTGGCACCGAGAAACTAAATAAAGATCACTTTAATTGAACTGTCCATTTCGGTTAGTTTGTCATACCCCGCAAATTAAGGCGAGTAGTTTTAGTTTACTTTTTTTTTTTTTTCCCCCCTCATATTTTCGGTCCTCTACAGTGCCGGGTGGAATTGGCGGCCATTTTCTCTCTGTGGTCCTTGCTCCTCCCTGGGCTGTGTGTCATAGATCAGTGTCGTTTTCTTGGTACGATGGCAGGGCCATTTAACGATTTTATAGGTTCAGAGGTCAGACCAATCAAAAAACGACATTCGCTTTAATAGGGTCATAGATGAGTGACAGAGATTCAGCTCACAGATGTAAAGTTTAATAGGGTCAAAGATGACTAATGGCCGCCATTTTGTTTTGTCACTTCACCTCCGTATGCCTAAAAGTACTGCAAAAAACACCCCTTGCCCTAAAAAAAAAAAAAACAGATCACATTATCTGATCCCGTAGCTCTGAGCTTTCTTTCTTTTTCTCTGGAGTACATGGCTCACAAAATGTTCTTGCAATGTGCTTGTGCTCCATGGAAAATAATATCACAAAATGTACATCACAAAAGTAAAAAAAAAAAAGAACAAAAAAACTTTTGAGCACAGTCACAGAATATCCCCATGGATACATACTGATGGATTTATCCAGTGTTCTTCCTATTTATTTATAGCCAGAGACAAAGTGTATGCTTGATAATTGTGTTGGGGGGTCAGGGGTCAGGTGCATATGGACTTTGAGACAATGTGTGTGCTGATAATTGTCTTTGGGTTCAGGGGTCAGAAGAATATAAAGTTTACAGAAGAATATAAAGGTCAGCTGTGGATGAGGTTGGGCAGAGTAGTAGAAACTTCCACAGGCACTATGCGAGGTTAAAGAAAAATGCAAACTT
>CM045897.1:33256214-33336214 GCA_025169545.1 Anguilla japonica
GTGATTTTCTGGATGTCAGTTCAAATTGACTTTAAAGCCAGAGGGGGGAAGCATCTGAAGGACTGCATCAGTAAAAGATGGGCTCCTCTCCCTTCCCAAATGGAGCCCCCCATCACTGCTCTACCAATAACGGAGGTAGCCTTCATTGGAGAAGACAGTGATTTTAGACTAGGGACATCAGCACCACGCAAATTCAATTATGGCCATGCGCTTGACTTTGTAATTGACAATAAAGGATGTTAAATATGGCACTGATCTATCACCAATGACAGGCAGAGGTTGTATCCGTAGAGAAGGAGGAGGAGGAGGAGATGCCCTTGGTTTTCGGGTCGGTGATGTTAATGAAAATCATTCGATAAACCGGAGGAGAAAAAGGAGAAAAGGAGGTCCAAAATACCAACGCGTGGAGCACACCACGTAACATCCTGCTGACAGATGATTAATAAAAAAATAAAGCCACTGCCGCGGACATATGAGCAATTCCACGCTTTATGAAACATAAACTTAAGACAACGGCGGGCGTGGCATTGGCTGTGTGTTGAATAGACGTTATATTCTGCGGTCGTATCTTTTTAAGTTGGCGGAGAATGTTAGGGTCGGGGAAAAAAAAACGGTTTTCCGTCTGCAGTCCGCAGACGTAATGGTGCGTGTTTAATACTGCCCGGTCATGTCTGAGTGCGTTTTGAAGCTGGTATCTCCGTAGAGCGGGGAGGGCAGGAAAAACCTACCTTCGTTTTTCCCTGTGTGCAACGCTGTAATATCCGTCTATTTATACCCTGAATACAACAGGGTGGGGGGGGGGGGAGAGGGAAGGTGCTAAAGAAGAAATGGGAGTCCTTGTGGCCGTGCAAACTGTCCGTCTTTTTTGTCCATTACCGGTTCGCTGGCTTCATCCATTCAGACGGTGAGCCTGGGAGCTGGATGCAGCCGAGATGCAGGAGGCGCAGGATATCAAACAGCGCTGCCCGGTCCCATAAACGGGCCTATAAATAAACCATATCGAGCATTATGCTAGTTTCAAGTGCAAGAAGTGGTAACTAATGTTTAAACAATAGGAACCGTAATATCATATTTTGTGGAGATAGGGTGGTAGCCAGGTAGTACGGCATAAAAATATCAATCATAATAGTCCATTCACGAGTGAGATGTAGCGATGGATAAATCATAACAGATATGCGCAAAGTGGTAAGATATAAACAAACATTTGAGGCATAACAGCCTGTAAGTGTGATATAAAGGGTGCATAAATAAGCTGTAAAAACATTAAAGTGTATTCACACAGGTTAGATCCAGCAGCGGATGTAAATATCAGACACAGCGGCCCCTTTCACTGCAATATTAAAACTATGGCAGCCTCGGGTTGCCAGACGTCCGGTTTATCAACCGGTAATGTCCGGCTTTCAAGTTATTTGTGTCTGGGTTGTGGTCCCGTCCGTTTAATATATTGTCCATCTGAGTTCCTGATTGGTGGAAGGAACTTACTGGTAGTGTAATAAATTTGCAAATCAGTACCCCCCCTGCACCCCACCTCGTTCTCAATTAAGCGTCCAGCTCCGCATGTTGTCCGGCTTTGACAAAATGTGCCAATCTGGCAACCCTACGCTGACCACAACCTTTTCACATTCTTGGTGATTAATGGCATGTGATCTGTAGGGGGCGCCGTGCTGTGGGAGTAGAGTCCAGGTTTATTGTTGTGGCCTCTTGCTTAGGTCAGCTCCTCCCGGTCAGGGCCATATATCCAAATGTGATGGGTTTGGGATTTCTTGCATAATTAATCTTTCAGGGAAACTATTAATCTTTCAGTCCTTCGTGTCTGCCTGTGTCATTGGGGCAGGGGAAAAAAAAAAAAAGCGGTGTTAGCATTGCTAAGTTATCCTAGCAGTACAGCCAGGTTTATATCACCCCTAATGGACTCACCAACATAAAAATTACCTGGCTTATGTTATAGATTTCCGAATGAAACTTTCTATTACATGCAGTATATATATCTTTTTTCCCTCCTGGACACGAGGCCCTTGGTTCAATGTACAGTTTGTCTCCTGATTTTAAATTACTGCTATTGGTTAGGATGCCGTAGGCGAGCCAGCCATAGCAAGAGCCTATCAGCTGCCTGCTCAGTTAGGATGCCATAGGCTAGCCAGCCATAGGTAGAGCCAATCAGCTGCCTGCTCAGTTAGGATGCCATAGGCTAGCCAGCCATAGGTAGAGCCAATCAGCTGCCAGCTCAGTTAGGATGCCATAGGCTAGCCAGCCATAGCAAGAGCCAATCAGCTGCCTGCTCAGTTAGGATGCCATAGGCTAGCCAGCCATAGGTAGAGCCAGTCAGCTGCCTGCTCAGTTAGGATGCCATAGGCTAGCCAGCCATACGTTGAGCCAATCAGCTGCCTGCTCAGTTGGGATGCCATAGGCTAGCCTGCCATACGTTGAGCCAATCAGCTGCCTGCTCAGTTAGGATGCCATAGGCTAGCCTGCCATAATGAGAGCCAATCAGCAGGCTGCTCAGTTAGGATGCCATAGGCTAGCCTGCCATATGTTGAGCCAATCAGCTGCCTGCTCAGTCAGGATTCCATTGGCTAGCCAGCCATAGCGATAGCCAGTCAGCTGGCTGCTCAGTTAGGATGCCATAGGCTAGCCTGCCATATGTTGAGCCAATCAGCTGCCTGCTCAGTCAGGATTCCATAGGCTAGCCAGCCATAGCGATAGCCAGTCAGCTGGCTGCTCAGTTAGGATGCCATAGGCTAGCCTGCCATAGCAAGAGCCAATCAGCTGCCTGCTCAGTTAGGATGCCATAGGCTAGCCTGCCATACGTTGAGCCGATCAGCTGCCTGCTCAGTTAGGATGCCATAGGCTAGCCTGCCATACGTTGAGCCGATCAGCTGCCTGCTCAGACAGGATTCCGTAGGCTAGCCAGCCCTAGTGATAGCCAGTCAGCTGGCTGCTCAGTTAGGATGCCATAGGCTAGCCTGCCATACGTTGAGCCAATTAGCTGCCTGCTCAGTCAGGATTCCGTAGGCTAGCCAGCCCTAGCGATAGCCAATCAGCTGGCTGCTCAGTTAGGATGCCATAGGCTAGCCTGCCATACGTTGACCCAATCAGCTGCCTGCTCAGTCAGGATTCCGTAGGCTAGCCAGCCCTAGCGATAGCCAGTCAGCTGGCTGCTCAGTTAGGATGCCATAGGCTAGCCTGCCATACGTTGAGCCAATCAGCTGCCTGCTCAGTCAGGATTCCATAGGCTAGCCAGCCCTAGCGATAGCCAGTCAGCTGGCTGCTCAGTTAGGATGCCGTAGGCTAGCCTGCCATACGTTGAGCCAATCAGCTGCCTGCTCAGTCAGGATTCCGTAGGCTAGCCAGCCATAGCGATAGCCAGTCAGCTGGCTGCTCAGTTTGCACCCGTCCGCTTTCACACTGCGCGTGTGGTGCGGAGTTGAGAGAACTGGGCTCGGCGCTCCTAGGTTGTGGGTTCGATTCCCAGGCGCAGCATCGTTGTTATACTCCTGTGTGAGACACTCAGCCAGCTTTGAGACTATCCAGTGGCATAAATCGATATTTTGTGGGTAAATAAATAAATAAATAAAGGAATACATGAATTAATGTAGCTTTGCGGGGTTCCCGTGGAGACAGAGGAAAGCGATGTAATGCCCTAGTTCCTGGGATTAAACCAGAGCACCTACATTCCTCCTGTGACCTGTCAGCTGGATATTCTGGTCCTGGACCAGGCCTGGAGTGCTCTGCCTTTGGGTGTGACCCCCCCCCCCCCCCCCCACCTCATTAATATTCATTAAAAGGCAGCCAATCGGGATGCTTTGGGCGTAAATGACGGCTGAGACAGAACGTTCGATGTGAAGCACTCCTGGAGTGGAGCGGGCGTTTGTCCTCGGCCTCCTCCCCTCCACTTCAATATCCGCACGTCCTCCTCCAAATTCAGAGAGATTTTGCTGCAGGCGGGCAGAGGGGAGAGATTGATCTCCAGTCGCCAGGGCGATATTGGAAATCAAATGGCTTTCCGCACTGACAGGATTTACTGCTTCCGACATGCAGCTGTGAGTCGTATCAACCCCACTGCCGGGTGCTGAGCGGGGTGTGTGTGTGTGTGTGTGTGTGCTGAGTGGAGTGTGTGTGTGTGTGTGTGTATGTGTGTGTACTGCTGTCCGCTGAGCGGGGTGTGTATGTGTGTGTGTGTGTGTGTGTGTGCACGCACTGAGCTGTGTGTGTGTGTGTGTGTGTACTGCTGTCCGCTGAGCGGGGTGTGTGTGTGTGTGTGCGCGCGCACTGAGCGGTGTGTGTGTGCGCGATTAGCAGGGTGTGTGTGTGTGTGTGCGCAAGGCTGTTCACTGAGCGGGGTCTGTGTCGCTGTCCGATTTGTACCGTGAGCACGCATGCAAGCGTTAGCTGCTTGATTCGTACACACATACGCTAATAAGGTTACATTTTACGACAAAATGTCGTCGTAGCGTGTGAGAGAGCTACCTACCTAGCTAGCTAGTGAGAGAGATAGAGAGGTCGCTAGCTTGCTAGCTAGGCAGAGAGATCGGAGACATGTCTAGCTAGCTATAGCCAGGTCTCAAACAGTGTATAAAACTCAACATGTTTTGGTGTCAATGTGACTGATTTCTCTATATCTAGCCAGCTAGTGAGAGAGATATATCGCAAATAAATAATTACCAGTGTCATGACAGAAACTATAGAAACCTAAGGATTGGCTATATATGGAGTCGGAGCCATCCTTTGCTGCTGTAACAACCTCCACTCTTCTGGGAAGGCTTAATACTAGATGTTGGAGCATTGCTGCAGGGATTAGTTTCCATTCAGCCAGAAGAGCTTTAGTGAGGTTGGGCACTGATTGGGCGATTAAGCCTGGCTCGCTGTTGGCTTTCCAATTGATCCCAAAGGCGTTGGATGGGGTTGAGGTCAGGGCTCTGCACTGGCCAGTCAAGTTCTTCCACACCATTCGATAAAATCATTGTCGTGATGAAACCAGAAAGGGCCTTCCCCAAACTGTTGGGGATGTACAGAATCGTCTAGAATGTCATTGTGTGCCGTAGCATTAAGATTTGCCTTCACTGGAACAAAGGGGCCTAGCCCAAACCACGAAAAACAGCCCCAGACTAAGGGGTGCCCAGATACTTTTGTTCATATAGTGCATTAGTCCCAAAGAATCTGCTACATCACAGATATACTGTACTGTTAAAATTCAGAACAAGGGCTAGTAAAAAGAAATCATCTTTTGAAGCCGTACCACTATTTTTGCTGACTATTTAAAGGCCAAAATGGGTATGAAATGTTCTGCAGTGCTTGATAGAAGAGGGTACTTCCTTGAATACAGAAAAATATCATCGCAAAAAAAAAAAAAAAAAAACATCAAAATATATCTTTCGAGTCAGGGAAGCATGGTATTAATGCTGGCTATGCTCCGTTAACGCTCCCATATTCCTGGCCTCTATCCCCCCCCCCCCCCCCCCCCCCGGTTTGATTGTCCGTTGCATTTTCTCCGTTTCTTACGGCAACGGCGGCGGTTCGTCTCGCGGTGAGTTCATCCTGCCGCTTGCGTTCCGCAGCTCGCGGTCGCCTTCGACGGGCGCTTCACGCGCGATCGAACGCCGCGAAGAGCTGGTTCATCGTTCCCAAACCCTCCCTGCTCCTCCCTTCCATTAACCCCCCCCCCCCCCCCCCCCACCCCCCTTTCCAGGAGAGAGCCCGGAACGCACTGACCGAGCGCCATTCTCTCTCCTGGAACATCGCGGGGTTGTCGTCGCCCCCATTTAACAGCGAAGGCACCCCATGGCTGGGATAATGAGGGCCCAGGATGTTGGGTAGGGGGGCCTCACCTCTCTCCTCTGAACTTGGAGAGGCCCAGCTGATTAGGGAGGAAACTGACCACTGAAGCGGGGTGAACTCTGGGAGAACTCGTCTTCCGTGGTGTCCACCACTGGCCAAATGCCTGTCACCTCCTGGGGTGATTTTGAGTTTCTTTCTTCACATCCAGGCGGAGCGGAATCCTCTCTCACTTGACAGTTGACGTTTTCAAAGATTGAATAACAAAATGAAGTGGACGAGCCTGTTCGGAGATTTCACAGACATCGGTTAAAGCGAGAAAAGTAAAGCGTGTAAACGGAATTAAAATGGATGGCCGTTCGTTTAACCGACTACAAAACCTCAGTGCGATTACGTGATTACACAATTACCATGAATTGTGACAAAAAAAAAACGTGAATTCTTTCGCAGACGGGGCGGAAAAAGAGGCGGACTGTAAGTGTTTTTGACTCAATTCTGGGGTCTTTTCATGTTTGTTGCCAAATCTGCTTTTTGATGTTTGGGCCCAGACTGCTTGAAGGAAATAATTAGGCTTTGCTTCATTACCAATCAGCGAGCTGTAGAGTGGCCCTCTTCTGTGACACGACCCATCCCACCCTCCCCCCCCCCCCCCCCACCCCCCTCCAACAACATAATTACGCAGATTTCCATATGCAATTTTCCGGCAGATTTAATCATTTTTACTTCAAATTGTTCTATTTTAAAACTGTATCCGCGGAACGTCTCTCTGATATGGCGTATTGAAGAGTGAGATCTCGGGCAGCAGAACTGTTCGTTTGCTCATTAACGTAGAATCCTAAATTAATGGCCGTTCATCTGTGGGGATAAGGTGTACCAAATAGGAAAGAATAGCATGTTATTTGTGGGGAATGCAGGTTATGTCACTGCGTTGCTCATTTTCTGGAAATGCAGGCATCTGCTGCTGCGGTTGTGTGGTTTGATTGACAGGTTTGGCTCCGCTCACCAGCAGATAGAGCCGTGACCAGTGACCCGGATTTTATTTTATTTTTATTATATTTTTGTTTTTCTTTACTCACCGCAAAGTACGGTTTTGCATTTCACCCAGCGGATCCTCTTCGCCCACAAATTGCTGCTGGCACAAAGCTTTGTTTTATGTGAATTATTTGACGGACTCTTTGCCCATTTCATTTTTTAGATGGAGTGGGGGGTGGGGGGGGGGGGGGGGGGAAGAGAAATAACATGACATTTTCCGTTTTGGGAGAAAAAAAAAGAAGGAGAAAAAGCAATCTATCCTGTAATTTGAACGAGCCGCCTGACGGGGATCAAGCAAGGTCGCACCTCTCAGCGGGCCGCGGAATTAGCGAGAGTGCTACGATACCGGCGCTAAAGATCACGACGAGCGGGCGTGTGGGAGAAGGTCACTCTGTGGGTTCCCTTTAAACCCACCGCCCCCCGCCCCCCCCCCCCCCCCCCCCCCCCCCACTCCGCCCTGCTCAAGGACTGAACGGGAAAATGGAAAAAACCCCCGCAGCAGCCAGCCAACGTGCCTAACCCAGCACCCTTCAGCACGCGTTCGCTATCGGGCCAATGCTAATTCCACACGCCGGCGTCGTCCAATGTATAAAAAAAAGCGCACCGCCTGACATAATACAGCATGTACTCGGCGAAAAAATTACGTACGCCCGGGTCCGTGCATTACGTCGGGTAATCTGCACGTGAAGCACCCCTCGGTAACGAATGTAATTACGTTTTCGAACGCGTCTCTTATGCACGCTCCGTAATTATCTTTTTCAAATGCAGGGTGCGTGTTTGCGGGGTGAATTTAACATTAGCGTTAAAACGATGGCGTGGAAGAGCCCCCCGTAAATAATCATTTTCGCGTCCTCTCTCTCTCTCTCTCTCTCTCTCTCGTGACGTGTGTCGGGATCCGGCACCTCTGCCGTTGAGCGTTGAGGGACCGAGCTCTCCGTGTGACGACGTTCGATGGCGCTCAAGCGAAGGGAGGTTTCTGGTTGTGTGTTCACCGATGATGTGATCGTTGAAACGATGTCAAGTCAGTTCTGATTTGAGCTTCGATTGGAGAGCGTCCTTCTTCGCTTCAGTGCTGTCTGACACTGCTGGGTCTTGGGAGAGTCTACCACCGCTGGCATCACGTGTGGGGGGGGGGGGGGGTCTAACCCTGCTTTCCAAGGCCTCTTTTCCAAGGCCTCTGCAGATATGTTTTGTAGAGAAAGAAGGACGGATTCCTAATGGCCTTAGCAGTGGCAGTAGTAGTCATGAGGAAATCTGGGATTTGTAGTACCAGAGTGGAGAAATCTGGGATTTGTAGTACCAGAGTGGAGTTCCGGAGATGAGGTCTCCCAAATGAAGGCTTTTCCTGTCTGTTCACCTCTCTCTCTTTTTTTGTGGATCTTCACTCTCGTGGCATAAAGAGACTGTGGTTCTGAGTGTTGGCTTAAAGGGATATTTCTTTTAAAACCTTCAGGAACCTTGAGCTCTTGAGGGGAAGTGGACCATGTGGTTGTTTCTTGACCTACCTGGAAAGACCATGAGAGCATCTTGTGATTTTATTGTTTCTCCACATCACACCTGGAGAGCTGAATGCAGTGTGAAGCAGTTAATCTACATAGTACCATCTGCAGACATAACAGGAGTACGCAAAACAGGGGCCATATTTGGTCATCTGTGACCTTTGACCTAGATAAATCTAACATGGCTTCAGTTCACTTTTTTTTGACCAAAGGACCCTGTGAGCTACTCGTAGTGCATTTCATCAACAATGTTAAATTGGAGGTCAAAATGAATTTCACGTTTCAAGAGTTTCTATTGATTTCAAAAAGATGTAAAAAAAAAAAAAGTGTTTAGAAACACAAATGCATTCCATGCATGTTTTTAGGAAAACACACACGCGCACACCCACACACACACATTCACACACACACGATACTCAAACAGGTATTGCGTTCATGCTTTCCTGCTCAGTAGAATCATTACCCCCCCCCCCCCCCCCAAAAAAAAAAATCAGCGATCACCTCTTTCAGGTCTCTTAATTTGTTGGGCAGAAATGTCTCTGTCTTGGCAGCCAGAATGCACAGCCAGTCTGAAGGATTATGCGCGCATAATAATGTGCAGCCTGCCGGGAAGGGATGTAGACCTTAAGGAGGGAATTACTGGCCTGTCTTTCCCTGTCGCTTAATTGCAGAAAATCAGCTCTAATTCGGCCCCATTTTCGGGGTCGGTATGTTTGGAATCTGCGGGTGTTTGAGAGGCTTTGAAACAAGAGAGAGAGAGAGAGAGAGAAACCCCTTTTTACGTGCTCGAGCCAACCAGAGGAGAGCATGAGAAAACCACCAGCGGTAAGTTGCGTCACCACCTTTGTGACCCGAAGCCGAAATCCTGCTGACACCCTTCACACTATGAACTAAAAGTGTCACTAAATGAAACAAAACCCTTTCGGTTATAAGGAGGCTACAATGTTGTGGCAGACCTTGCTGAATTTTTGTTTAAATGTTAAGTTAAAAATGCTGCTCATGCTTTTTTTTTTTTTTTGTCGCCAATACTGATTTGTCCATAAATTGTGGGGATGTGTCTGAAATAATCATTTCAGTAACCCCTCAAACCCCAGCCTGCTATAGCTAGCTTTCACTCTGCTCCCCCCCCCCCCCCCCCCCCCCCCAGCACCCAACCGCCAGCCCCCAGCCCCTTGTAGCTCTCAGTCATGATGATGGATATTTCTCTGCCTGACTCTGTAAATGACTTCCTCCACGAAGGATAAACAACCTCTTCTCTTTCAGACTTCAGACCCATAAAAAGATACCTGATTTTAGGAAATGGGTGCATGCGCACGTACACACACACACACACACACACTCACACGCAAAAACACACAGACGGACACACACACACACACATAGGCAAAGGCACCGGCACACACACACTCCCACATACAAACACATACACAGGCACGCACACACATGTACAGAGCATAGGCAAATGCACGCGCACACTCACGCACGCACACACTGGCACACACACACATATGCGTGCACACACATACACACACACACACGCACGCAGGCACAGGCACGCACAAGGTCCACCTGCGTATTGGGGATTTATTTGATTTATTTGGGCTTGCAGCGTACTACAGGCTAATGGGGCGATAATTGTGAAGCTGCGGCGATGTGCCGGTCAGTTAGGTTGTGTGTGTGTGCGTGTGCGTGTGTGTGTGTGTGTGTGTGTGTGTGTGTGTGTGTGTGTGTGTGTGTGTGTGTGTGTGTGTCATGTGCACGGAGTGCCGTGCTGGGAAGAAACCATGAAGTGGTATCGGACGCGCAGAAGATATTCCGAGTAAATCATCTTTTGCAACGTGTTAAAACGTTACGAGCAGATTTGCATGTTAATAGCCGGCGCATAATTACTCCGCGGTCGAACGCTTCTCTTCGGCTGCGTAATTTGCACGCCGAAACTTAGAGAGGAGTTTTTTTTTTTTTTTTTTTTTTTTTAAATCCATCTGTTTAACACAAGAACAGCTGGAGTTTATCATACTTTTAACAGACAGGTGGTTGCCAGGCGCTCTTTTTTTTCTTCCATGGCTGTGACGGCGGATTAAAAGAAAAAAAAAGGTGGGATTCTCTCAAAAAACAAACATATAAATCTGGCAACCCTTGACAAACGTGACCGAGCGGGATTCAGACTGCTGTCAGTTAAAAGAACGCTTGGCGTTTTAATATCAATTACACAATTAATTAACTGTTAATTTGGGGTTGTTTTTTTTCCTGTGGTATGAAAGGATTGAATACAAAGGCACTTGACATCCCCTCGTGTTTCAGAGTGTTTCGGAGTATTTATTTTATTTTATTTTTACCTTTTAAAATGCACACAGTTTTTTTTTTTGAGTGAAGCAGACCCTAGCTGCCCACTGATTTAGCTCTCCTCTGCTAATGAAGAGCTCCTCTGCAGTGTGAAAAAATGTTAAATATCTTTAAATGCTAATCAGAGGAATCTGTTTGGCAGACACACTGATTACTGCGGTCCGGAAAAATTAAAAAAAAAACTTCCCTGCTTATTTACCATTGTATTTATTTCTCTTTATCATCCGCCTAGAATAGTCTAATCACCCTGACAACAGCCCTCCTTTCCTTTTAACTCCATGACAACACCGCTTCCCCCGTGCCGTGCTTTGCCAGGGCGAGAATCACAAATTATTACCACAAATGGGGAAGAAAGTGGTTCATAATAAGGTAACGGCTGAGATGCTGAAAAACCCACAAAAGGACCCATTTCTAATGTTTATGCCTCTTCGTTTAACTTGAAATTGTGGTCAGGTTTACTGGCGTGCATTAAAAAAAAAATACAGGACTGCCTGACTTTTTTGTAACCTTAAACTGTTTAAGCAAAGTAGCATTTATTATTTATTTATTTATTTATTTATTTTTTTCAAATGGTGTGTTTCTAGATGCAGATCTTGGCCAAACTCTCAGCATGGTCACCTTTTGAGTGCCACCGATAAACCTCTGTTCTGCATGATGGATTGTACAACACAGCTGGTTCATATTTGCTATAAGATGCAGTAAATGATGAGTGTAACTGTTATTGTGGAGTTTATCTTCATTTGCATTTTGAGATCAGTGGCTAGGTGCGGATTTCTGTTGCCTTTACTGAAAGGCTCGGCTGTGCATTCTCAGATAAGTGGTTAAAGAGGAAGCACCCGCTTATCCACACACTGGTCGTCTTCACTACTTCTCAAATGTGTCACTGTAAAAGAAAGAAAACCCTCTGATTCAGTGAATATCCCTCTGTGGTTCAGTGACTATTCTCCTGTGATTTAGTGACTATTCCTGTGTGATTCACTGACTATTCCCCTGTGATTCAGTGATATTCCTCTGTGATTCAGTGAATATTCGTCTCTGATTCAGTGAGTATTCATCTGGGGTTCAGTGAATATTCTTTGTGATTCAGTGACTATTCCTCCATGATTCAGAGAATATTCCACTGTGATCCAGTGAATATTCCTCTGTGATTCAGTGAATATTCGTCTCTGATTCAGTGAGTATTCATCTGTGATTCAGAGAATATTCCTCTGATCACACAATAGGCACAGGTCCAGAACCTACACAATGTGCAAACCCTCTCCTCTCGCTGATTAGTTTCGGGGAGGCGACATTTGCATGCATTTGCATATCAATTTTTTTCCGCATGCTTACAAAGTGCTGTGGCTCTCCAGACTGTCCAGGGGATGTAAGGGGGGCTGGCAGTACCTGTAGGGGTGAAGGTTTGGGTAAAAGAGCGTCGGCAGACATTTGCCTTTTCAGTGAGTGACAGAGCGACGACCAATTTGTGGACCTTTCGTTGAGCAAATTGCCCGGGTCTCGTGTTTTCCTGTAATTGCTTTGCAGTTAGCAGACAGCGCTTCATGTGACTGAAAGTACGGCGTGCCCCTGATTTGCATCGTACAGCGCAGCGTTTCAGAAATCCATCGTGTGATGTACGAATTTTAAGCCTCTTCACGGCAGTGTAAATCTCTTCTTAAAACACATTTTTACAAAGTTGCTTTTAATGTTTTAGCCTCTCAATACCTTTTCTACGCTTATTTTTATATATTTTTTTAACACCCTGTTATTTACTATATTCTTTTAACCTTGTATCTGTATCTGCTCCTCTGTCTGGCCCTCTTTCAAGCTGCTCCTATTTTCATGTTAATTTATTCATATACTTTGTTTTAATGTGTCCCTTAAGCTGTCGTCTACATCCTGTATTATTTTATTTCTTTTTATGTGTGTAAAGCACTTTGTAACTTTGTTTTTGAAAAGTGCTATACAAATAAAGTGTATTATTATTATCATTATTATTATTAATGTTGGGTCTGCTCGTGGTAGGATTAGTGCCGGGAGTGGGCTCGATGATTTAAATGTGGCTGGGATAAGGTTTCTGATTTATTAGATAGCCCATATGTGTAATTATATAGACAACAAACATCTGTCGTAGGTTAATTACCTCTACTAGACACGTCAGAATTTTCTAACGCAGATACATTAATTACACAATAGTTGCAATGTAATTACATGAGTAAATTGACTACCTAATGTGAAGCCCCACCATTGTCTGAAATTAATTATGAGGGAAGAAAAATGTCTCCTTATTCACCCACTCACTGATCAATTTAAGCCATAAAGTGGATGATAGTCTTCACTGGAAAAAAAGGGGAGTGAATCGGGCTCTCTGAACTTGATTAAGATTAATTAGATTTTCAATCAAATAACCGTTGTAGAACAGTTAATTAATTGAACAACACATTAAGTGCAATTAATTAGGCTGAACACTAGTGTGCATTACTGTTTCTTTAATAACTATAAGTTGAGAAAATGGCTTCCTTTTTTATTCCCTTGTACGGTAATACACTTGTCTTTGTTTTAAAGGAACTCATCCGATAGCAGATAACTATCGCAAGATGGGAAATTCCTTTATTGTGTATTCTAATGCTCAGTAAAAAGGCGCAAATAATCATTTTTATAAAGCAACAAAGGGCCCCTGGGTGGCCCGTTCAGCTGAACAGACTCGGCACTCTGTGCATAAAGGGGCTCGTGATCTGGAATCGAATCCTAATTGCGCCAGAGCAGGCCGTGGTCCAGGAATCCCTTTATTAATAAAAAATCCTCTCTCCGTTCGACGTGTGAAAGATTGAACTCTATCTGCTGCCGTTCCTTCGGGGGTGGAAAGTGGGCCAAAATCACGAGCCCGAGACACAGCGGGATCTTCCCGGCCTGACGGGCAGCCGTGCCGCACTCACAAGCGTGAATAAAGTGCTTTGACATTTCGCACAATTTAGACAAAGGGCCTCTACGTGTGAGCCCCGTTTCTGAGAGTTTTGTTTTTATCCTTGGATGCATTTTTTTACGGCTTCATTACTTCCTCTGGAGTAACGCTGGTCGGAATCACTCTGCAGGTCACATGACCAAACTCCCCTGGCGCTGAAGCCCACGCTCCTGCCACGGCCTCGCCACATTCCCGCCACGTTCCTGACGCGGTCGGCGTTCCCACCACATTCCCCCGCTGCACTATCGCCACAGTCGGCATTCCCACCACATTCCCACCGCACTATCGCCACAGTCGGCATTCCCCCACCACATTCCCACCGCACTGTCGCCACAGTCGGCATTCCCACCACATTCCCACCACACTATCGCCACAGTCGGCGTTCCCACCGCACTATCGCCACAGTCGGCATTCCCACTACATTCCCACCACGCTATTGCCACAGTCGGCATTCCCACCGCACTATTGCCACAGTCGGCATTCCCACCACATTCCCACCGCACTATCGCCACAGTCGGCATTCCCACCACATTCCCACCGCACTATCGCCACAGTCGGCATTCCCACCACATTCCCACCACACTATCGCCACAGTCGGCATTCCCACCACACTATCGCCACAGTCGGCATTCCCACCGCACTATCGCCACAGTCGTCATTCCCACCGCACTAGCGCCACAGTCGGCATTATCTCCATATTCCCACCGTACTGTCGCCACAGTCGGCATTCCCACCACATTCCCACCGCGCTATTGCCACAGTCGGCATTCCCACCGCACTATCGCCACAGTCGGCATTCCCACCACATTCCCACCGCACTATCACCACAGTCGGCATTCCCACCACATTCCCACCGCACTATCGCCACAGTCGGCATTCCCACCACATTCCCACCACACTATCGCCACAGTCGGCATTCCCACCACATTCCCACCACACTATCGCCACAATTGGCATTCCCACCGCACTGTCGCCACAGTCGGCATTCCCACCACATTCCCACCACACTATCGCCACAGTCGGCATTCCCACCACACTATCGCCACAGTCGGCATTCCCACCGCACTATCGCCACAGTCGGCATTCCCACCGCACTATCGCCACAGTCGTCATTCCCACCGCACTAGCGCCACAGTCGGCATTATCTCCATATTCCCACCGTACTGTCGCCACAGTCGGCATTCCCACCACATTCCCACCACGCTATTGCCACAGTTGGCATTCCCACCGCACTATTGCCACAGTCGGCATTCCCACCACATTCCCACCACACTATCACCACAGTCGGCATTCCCACCACATTCCCACCGCACTATCGCCACAGTCGGCATTCCCACCACATTCCCACCGCACTATCACCACAGTCGGCATTCCCACCACATTCCCACCGCACTATCGCCACAGTCGGCATTCCCACCACATTCCCACCGCACTATCGCCACAGTCGGCATTCCCACCACATTCCCACCACACTATCGCCACAGTCGGCATTCCCACCACATTCCCACCACACTATCGCCACAGTCGGCATTCCCACCGCACTGTCGCCACAGTCGGCATTCCCACCACATTCCCACCGCACTGTCGCCACAGTCGCCATTCCCACCGCACTATCGCCACAGTCGGCATTCCCACCACACTATCTCCACAGTCGGCATTCCCACCGCACTGTGGCCACAGTCTGCATTCCCACCACATTCCCACCGCACTGTCGCCACAGTCGGCATTCCCACTCTGGTCTTTCTCATACCTGTAGTCGCTTCTCTGTCCAGCAAGTTCAGAGCTGCCTTCTACACTGATGATGAGACCTGTCTGTATTTAGGGTGACAGACCTGTCTGTATTTAGGGTGATGAACCTTGCAGTATTTTAGGGTGACAGACCTGTCTGTATTTAGGGTGATGAACCTTGCAGTATTTTAGGGTGACAGACCTGTCTGTATTTAGGGTGATAAACCTCACTGTATTTTAGGGTGACAGACCTGTCTGTCCTTAGGGTGATGAACCTCGCTGTATTTTAGGGTGACAGCGTGTGTCAGAGGGTTTGTGAAAGCCGATGGGTGACTCCTGTTTAGGCTCTGCTCCAGTGTGTGGATGGGCCCCTACAGTCTAGTGTCTGTTATGGCACTGCTCCAGTGTGTGGATAGGCCCCTACAGTGTGGTATCTGTTAAGGCTCTGTTCCAGTGTGTGGATGGGCCCCTACAGTCTAGTGTCTGTTATGGCACTGCTCCAGTGTGTGAATGGGCCCCACAGTCTGGTGTCTAGTGTGTGGATGGGCCGCATGGTCTGGTATCTGTTAAGGCTTTGTTCCAGTGTGTGGATGGGCCCCACGGTCTGGTATTTGCTAAGGCCCTGTTCCAGTGTGTGGATGGGCCCCACGGTCTAGTGTCTGTTAGGGATCTTTTCCAGCGTGTGGATGGGCCCCTACAGTCTAGTGTCTATTAAGGCTCTGTTCCAGCGTGTGGATCAGCACCACAGTCTGGTGTCTGACGCATGAATGTGAGCAGGGTTCCAGAAGTGCTGGCCCAGGTTCCACTGACCCCGGTTCTACTGGCCCAGGTTCCACAGGCGGCGGTTCCAGGAGAACGCTGCCCTCTTGCGTCACGGCGTTCTCCGCAGCGGGGTTCTCCAGGCCCTCAGGCTCTCAGAAGCCTGTCGGCCTGGTGCCTCTGTCCCGTTCCAGGCCTTTTAAAGGCGGGTGATGAGTATCAGGGGTTGAGCCTGTCCCTCCAAACCTGGCTTACTAAGTGCAACATCAAACAAAGATCTCCATGGGCGTAACTCTAGACCTTTCTGACGGAAGCCACGTTAGCTGACATTTAGGAGCAGTAATCGTAAAAATGGTGCTATGTGCATTTCACAATTGCAATAATTCACGGACAGAATATAAAACATTTGTCTAATGTTTTTTTTTTTTTTTTTTTTTTAAAGGTGATACTCTCAAGTGGCTTTCAAAAATGCAATTTCCTGAAATGAGATGTTTTTGTTCTTGCCCTGAAGAAGCTTGTTGAGGATCTGTGTTAATAGATGCTGTGCCTTACAAGAAAAAAGACTACGGTGCCTTTAGTACACTTTCACCTCCCATTGATTATTTCAGCGTTGCAAAGTAAAATGGAAAAATATTTAAATGTCACTGACTTTGTGAGGTCTAGCAACTGAAACAGTGGATGAGATCAGTCGTGCTGTCATGTCGACCAAGGACCTGCCTTGGCTTATGACTCAAGAAACAACTTTCATATGAAGTTGTTAAGGAGGCAAAACGCTGCAGAAGGTTGTAAAAAGATTGGCTAGGCTTTCGGACCTACCTAGAGGCTCCGCTCTGTCTGTTGCAACGAAATGGGAAATAATTTGGCACAACAAAGGCTCTGCGAAGATCAGGCCTTCCTACCAAATTGAGAAACAGAATGAGAAGGGTAATTAGACGTGCAGTTGTCAGGTCAGCTACAAAGCTACAAAGAGTGACAGAGCTGCAGCGTTCATTGGCCGAAATGGAAAAAAAAACTATCCAGAGATCAACAATCTCTACAGTACTTCATAGATTTGGCCTCTTGTAGAGTAGCTGGATGAAAGCCACTTCTGAGAAAGGTCAACATTAATTCGCACCAGAAGTTTTCCAGAAGCATATGAGAGCTTCTGGAGGTGAAGATTTTGTGCAAAGCAAAGCACCGTGTTCGGTGCAAACCATCGCCCAGGTAACATTGTACCGATTGTCCACCAGGGTTGTTTCAGCATCATGCCATGGGGTTGTTTTAACAACAGGAGGAACTGGGAAGCTTGTAGCCATTAAGGTCAAGATGGATGGACCTGGATACGGGCAGATCTTTGAGAAGAATCTGTTTCAGTCCCCAAGAGATTTCTGTTCTGGGCAAAGATTCATGTTCCTGCAGGACAAGGACCGGAAGCACACAGCCAAACCTGCAAAAAAAAAAAAAAAAAATTGCTTCCAAAAAAAAAAAGGTTAGTGTTCTGGAACAGTTTAAATCCCTTTGAAAATCTGTGCTATGACCTGTCAATTGCTGTCCACTGATACTCTCAGTCTTGGCAGAATTTAAGGCAAATTTGCATGGAGGAATTGGGCAAAAATCCCAAGATTTAAATGTGCAAAGCACTTGCAGACATACCTGAGAAGACTCAGAGCTGTAATGCTGCCAAAGGCTTATCTACTGAGTGTTGACTCTGTGTGGATGAATACTTTAGTAGATGAAAAATGCATGTTGTTGAATAAAATTTTTTTTTGTATTTTTTGCATCATAAATGTGTTGAATTTATTGTGTTGGTGAAGGGAAAAATATTTCAACGCATTAAAATTTTAAGGGGTTTCTGGTCAAAATTTGTTGGGAGGGGGGTGGGGTTGGGGCATACTTTCTTAAGGCACTGTATATCAAGGCAAAAGGTTCCGCCAAGGGAAAAGCATCGAATCAGTGAAGTAAATAAAAAATATTCAACCTGTTGCATTTATTTGTCATTTTTGGATGCCGAGCAGGTGATATTGCGAGAAGCTTGAGAGCGGAGTAATTTCACGTACAGCACGCGAAGCGTACAATTTTGTGGCTTGTGGAATTTTTATGTTTGCGTGCCGTGGCCCGTGCGTCCCGCTGAAACGGATTTCAATCCAGTTGATGGACGTGCAATCAGCGTAAGTGCTGCCGCGATGTCACCAGAGACGCACAGCTTGAAGTCGTCCGCGTGCGTTTTTATGCAAATGCAGCTGGACTTGGAGAGAGAGAGAGAGAGAGGTTCATGTGGGCCCTGTGGAGGAGGATGGATGGACCTGTGGAATGAAATGGGCTTTGTCTTTCTTTAAACGTGCCGTTCATGCCGATTGGGTCAAAACTAAAGCAGGCCTATGTAAAAAAAAAAAAAAAAAAAAAAACCGCAAACAAAATACACCTGCGGTTGCCATGGCGTCCTGTGCGAATCCGCAGTTTGGAAAGGGCGACGCGAGCGCCCCGCTGTCCTGAGCTGAACCCGGGTCCGTGCGCGTGGGCTTGGGAAGCGCCAAAAACTCAGGCGAGCGAAAGCTTTCGCTCGCGCTGGCAGCCCCGCCGTTAATCTGACCCGACGCGCTCCGGAGCTCCGGACGTTTAGCCTTATTTTTCGTGACACGGGGACGGCGGTTAGGAAGCGGGAACGTGATCCGCAGTCAGCGAGCGCTCTCGCGACGACGGAGCTAAAGTTGGACCCGGTCCCTGCCGAGGGGAGTTTTTTTTGGGGGGGGGGGGGTTAATTGATCTCGCGGGCCGTGTCCCGAGAGGGGTGGTTGCTGATGTTCATTTTTCTCTGCGCTGTGAGGCTCGGCCTCGCTCCGAGCCAGTGAACTGTAGGGGGCGGAAAGCGGTCCCAAACTGGCATGTGGGAACAGCTCCAGGATTAATTGGGATATGGAAATATTCCAAGGCCGCGCTCTGCCCCAGAAAACGGATCTTTTTTTTTTTTTTTTTTTTGTTTCAGATAGAATGAGACAATGGCATATCTGTTATTCCTCTTAGTACAGGCATTCATTTTTTTTCATACTACTCTCAAGTTGGTTGTTATAACATTTATGTATTAACTCTCAAAGGACAATCGCTTATCAATCTGACCACTCTGACTTTAATACATGTATTGACAATCATTGATGTTGGACTTAGCATTGGTGATGTATTTATGGGGTCTCAAATGCCACTATAAATATATTATTAAACATTCATAATCAAGAAATATTCTAAAATGCTTCCATGGGTTAATTCCTGCTTCCATTCATTGCAGTGAAGCTCTTTCACCTGGAGCGCTTTGTTTGTTTGACTGAACACTGTCCCTGTGTTTGTTTTTGTTCCATATTTACTGACTTTGTCCGGGAAGCAAATGGAATTCTGCACGGCCCTAAAGCTCGGTCCAGACCACGGTCAGCCAGATACTGTAATTATACAGTAGAACAAAATGCATGGGAAGTTTGTGTGGGGGAATCGATTCAGACTCACAGACACAGGAGCGACTGGAATCTGCAGACAGTGCTTGAACCAGGTCTGTCATCTCGCCGTTCGGCCCCCTACCCTCTCCGAATCTGATCCGCTCTCTTCCATCAGCCCTTGGCTTTATTCTGTGCGTCGCTCTTGGGAATGTTACAGCTTTTCTCTGATCCACTCTTGGAAATGCTGTGGCTTTTCTGTGTTCTGCTCTTGGGAATGCTGCGGCTTTTCTCTGATTTGCTCCTGGGAATGCTGTGACTTTTCTCAGATTTGCTCTTGGGAATGCTGCGGCTTTTCTCCACTCTTGGGAATGCTGTGGCCTTTCTGTGTTCTGCTCTTGGGAATGCTGTGGCTTTTCTCTGATCCGCACTTGGGAATGCTGTGGCTTTTCTCTGCTCCACTCTTGGGAATGCTACGGCTTTTCTCTGCTCCGCTCTTGGGAATTCTGCGGTTTTTCTCTGCGCTTTTCTCTGATCCGCTCTTGGGAATGCTGTGGCTTTTCTTGCTCTACTTTCGGGAATACTTTGGATTTTCTGTGCTCTGCTCTTGGGAATGTTACAGCTTTTCCCTGCTCTGCTCGTGGGAACGCTGAGGTTTCACTCTCTCTCTAAATCGGTGATTCTCAGAGGCCGTGTTCTGCACCAGTGGGGACGGCTGAAGCTCACTAAGCTGGTTTTAGCAGCGTGGGGAAGCACAGCACTTCCTTCAGGGCTGAAATGGACTCCTGCCAAATTCACCTGCTTATTTCTTTCTGCCCGCTGTGTTACGGTGCACGTTTTCAGCTGCCGTGCTGAAGGGGCTGACTTGCCGTGGGACAGCGACGTACCGTCTCCCAGTCTGACCCCGCTTCGTGGTCGCCACGGAGAGGGCACGACTCCGCCCTCCACGTAGACGGCCCATGACTGACACAGACAGGAAGTGCTTATCAAAAAAGCTCTGTTCCATCACCATTTCCTTTTCCTTTCCTTTACGGCAGCTAACGTCAGTTATTCCACGCGTGCGACGTGCCAACGCATTCAGATCAGCCCATTTCCCTCTTTCATTTGTTGCTTTTCGGGTTCGATTTTGTGGGTGTGGCTTTTTGAAATGATGTCCAGCCAATGTGTGGTAATCAGATTAGCTCTAAAAAGGCTACACATGAGCGAGCTGCTCCAAATCCATGCGTAATTACCCGTGAGTTCCAGCATATTAATGAGCAATTCAGCCCGTAGCTCCTGACTGTTGCTCATACTGGGACGGTCGGACAAATTTGGTTAAACGAGCGGGAGACACCACATGCCCACCTCACTGTGTGTCCACACTGCCCGTTGTGTAAAACTCCAGTCCACATTTCTTACTGCGTCCTGCTGTGAATTAGTCATCGCATGTGGTTCTTTTCTCCCACATGTCCTCGTCGTTTATTATATTTATTGCGTGAGGCCATTATCTTGCATTGTTTATTTTAGATGAGGTGTAAGTGTATTCCATTTTTTATTCGAAACATCTGTGCATGTGCGTGCACTCTGAATAATGATTATTTATTTTTTGGCATTCATGTGATAAAGCCCCAGTTGCGTATAGAAGAAAAAAAAAATCATAGCGAATATGCATATTAAAGACATATAGCGTGTTCGTTTGCATAATGCGTTTCCCCCATCGGCCCTCAGGCCTGCTCTCCGGCTGGCTTTCTCCTGGGGGGGGGGGGGGGTTAGCGGTTAGCGGTTAGCGGTAGCAGCTAATAACTCACCCGGGACCGTCAGTCATTCCTCAGCTGTTTATGTGGCACGGAGTGGCAGCACATTACAGTGCTGTAAAGCGGGATCGCGGGTAAAGATCTTTCACTGCGGGTTATTTCCCCCCTAAGGCCTTTTTCAAGGATTAGCCCAACCCCCCCTTTACCTGCACTCATAACCCCCCCCCCCCCCCCCACACACACACACACACCTTATTAATAGTTCGGAGATTACCCTGAACGCACTTTATTTTTATTCTCTGAAATTTTTTTTTTTTTTTTATCGCCCGCAAAGGGGAAGTCACTACCACTGCTAATGCACTGTCTGAATGTGCAGGGCAGTGAACTGAATGAACAGCAGAGAACGAGTCTCCAGCTACTCCTTGCGTTCTCCTGAGCGGTGATTGCACGGAATGGAAGTTAGATTCCCTGATTCCACTTTGACCCAGAATCTGTGGGAGAGGATTTAAATATCTGACGCTAACCCCCCCCCCCCCCCCCCCCCCCCCCATGAGGCCCCATGTTCCCTTCCTAAGAAGAGAGAGTATATCCGCACACTTTTTTTTTTTTTTGCTCCCAAAGTGATTTAACAGTACAACATTTCTACCTCTGAGGTCTTCGTCAGGTACATCAGCATGTTCCCTTTCCTCTCGGGCCACCTCGGCGCTCTGTTCTGATTGGCTGGCGGGATGTACGGAATGTGTTGCCGGGTGACCGCAGGTGCGCCGTGTGCGGTCTCGCACGTGTGCAGTCAGGGCTCTCTCTCTCTCTCTCTCTCTCTCAAATGTTGGCCTTTACCTTTACCTGCGAGCCGCGAAGCCGCTTGTACATCCCCGCGGCCGCCGTCATGGTAATGGCGGTCTCGGCCGGTCACGTCTGACTGACGGTCGGTCAGGCGGAGGACGAGGAGCCGGCTCTGATGCGGTCCAGCGTGACCTTTCCCTGACCTCGCGCGCGGCGCATGACGGACGGCGCCGCGGGCCTGCCGCTGTGGGCCTGCCGCTGTGGGCCGGCGGCGTACGGACGCTGGAGCGCAGGCGCTCTCCGTCACGGATCGAGAAGGGAGGGGCGCGAACGCGAAGCGGCTGAGTGGCGAGGTGAACATCAACTGTTTTTAAAAAAAACGGGGGGCCCTCGTTTAGATTGCGATCGGCAGCACCGGGAAAAACATCGGTTACCGTGTTGGATTCCCCATCGCAGCCCGTGAGCCTCCGTGTTTTAAATGGGATGTTTTTTTGGGGTTCACAGTGCCTTCGTCCTGACGTGCCCCTCTTCCGTCCCGGTGCCCCGGCCTGGGTTAACAGCTAGGGGGGCCCAAAACCGAGGGGGAAAGGGGAAGACGCAAGTTTATTCACACTTTTCCACCCTCAGCTGGCCCCTGCTCCTCCCCCCCTTCGGCAAAAATACAATTTATTAGAGTGCGGCGAGCGGCTGTGGAAGTTGATCATTATACGCTTCCTTACGAACCTCTGCTGCCCCGCTCCATTTAGGCGATGAATTAAACAGTGAGGGGAGAGCCGACCACTCAGGACCCAGCATGTCCAGAATCGGCCAATTAGCAGCCAATCTCCAATGCGGCCGCTTTCCCAGAACGGCTTTTTTTTTTCCCCGTTTTTTTCCCCCCCCCCCCTTTTTTTTCTTTACCGATTTATCCTGTCGTGCCTCGAGACATAATGATTTCTGCTCGTTTTCCAGCAATTTAATTCAGCTTCCTCCAAGCCCTCCTCCCTCCTTCTTCCCTCTTTTCTTCCTCTCTCTCCTCTCAAATAGACTGGCGATTGGCACATTTCTATAGTGTTCTTTTTGTTTCCCGTGGGTTCGTGTTTTAAAAATACACCCTAAGAGGACCAAACAGCCGCGTTCCCCCCCGTGAGAGGTCCAAACAAGCCCGGGTTCGACTGAAAGGGGGTGGAGGAGAATGGCGGTTCGTGAGCCCTTCCAATTTCTTTTCATATGCAAATGAGAGATTAGCCTGGGGGGTCCTCGTGGTGTGAGCTATGTCTGCAAGGAGCCGCGTACTAATCATCTTCCTCCTTAATTCCTTTCAGTTTTGATCGCGGGCCCTGTTTCAATGCGCTGGACATTCCGGCGTGGCTCCTGCTCGAACCCCCCCTTTTGTGTGCCCAGAACAACGGTGAACTGTGATTCTGCAGCCTCGTCTGTAGGAGAAAAACAGGGCGTTCTGGAAACCACCGGCTTTGGCTGGCATTTGAACCTGTCGCTGTGTCACGCTGCGGCTTTCCTGGACTGCAAACACAAAGGCTGCTGGGGTGTAACGTTTTTACCTGATTTAATCCTGAAATCCAGATTTTTCCCCCCAAAACCACAAATGCCTCATGGAGGCCAGAGATGTGGGTATGCCATTAGCTGACCGTTAATAACATAAGCACACCGTTAATAACATAACCACACCATTAATAACATAAGCACACCATTAATAACACAAGCACACTGTTAATATCATAAGCACTCCGTTAATATCATAAGCACACCATTAATAACATAAGCACACCATTAATAACATAAGCACACTGTTAATTACATAAGCACACTGTTAATATCATAAGCACACCGTTAATAACATAAGGACATTGTTAATAACATAAGGACACTTTTAATAACAAGCACACCGTTAATAACATAAGGACACTGTTAATAACATAAGCACACTGTTAATAACATAAGCACACCGTTAATAACATAAGCCCACCATTAATAACATAAGCACACTGTTAATATCATGATCACACTGTTAATATCATAAGCACACTTAATAACAAGCATACTGTTAATAACATAAGCACACTGTTAATAACATTAGCACACCGTTAATATCTTAAGCACAAATAACAGTGAATGTGGGGACCCCAAGTCTTTTGGTAGTACAGGTGCTGACCACACATGACTTGCCATCCTCCACTCCGTGGCAACCAATCGGCTCTTCGTTTCACTGAGTGACAGGTCATGCAGCAAAGTCGGAGACCCTTGGAATTCAGTAGACGTTCATGCTGCGATTTATTACACAACTTGTAATCATAACTTATAACAAAAAAGGTTTCATATTTGAAAGTAATATTACACAACTTGTAATCATAACTTATAACAAAGAAGGTTTCATATTTGAAAGTAATAGTTTAGTTGGAGGAATCTACATTTTCTAGCCTGTACAATGCAGATTTAGAGGAGGGTACTGATTGTGTCCAACCAAAACCATTTCCTGAGGTTACTTTCTCATAAGCTTCTCTAAACAAGTAAGAATCACCTCTCCAGTAAAATCTGTTGGAGTTTTTTTTTTTTTTTCATTTTTCTTTCCATACAAAAAGAAAGAGATTTCTAAATTAACTGACTGAGTTATTACAATCCTATGAAAATCTGGGGTCTTTGCGATTTCTACAGCTATCTTTTATTATTAGTTATTTACAGTTGCAGTTAGTCATTAGTTAATTATTATAAGTTATGCAAGAAATCTGGGTGTGTTCTACTTTTTTTTTTAGTTGTCATGGAAATCACTGCTAGCTGAGTGCTGAGTCTGAGCGCCAACTGCATTACCCTCAGTGTAATCCTCAAGCACACCGGCACTGCAGTTTTGCCTGTGATTTACATATTGAATATGCTTTGGTTCATTAGAACCTTTTCAGTTCCTTACATGGCCCCTCTAAATCCACCATGGGAAGCCACTGAAACTCCTTTTGATCTAATTTCAGGAGGGGTGGGGGATGGCTGGGGGGGGGGGGGGGGTGGTTGGGGGATGTGGATTAGAGTGCGGTGGTGCTGGATGCTGAAACGCACTGCGAGCTGCTGGATGCTAGCCCGAATCATGACTCTTATGGCGGCTCATTTAGAATGGCTTTTAACTGTTAATGAGTGGCGTGAATGCGTGTGTGTGTGTGTGTGCGCGTGTGTGTGTGTGTATGCATGTGTGTGTGTGCGTGTGTGTGTGTGTGTGTGTGTGTGTACGCGTGTGTGCGGGTGTGTGTGTGCGTTCGTGTTCGTACGTGTGTCGTACAGTGACTATATCAGCAAGGCCCACAGGCACTGTTTATGGCCACAGTAATACCACTGTGCCACGAATAAACAAAGCCATGCAGTCACCGGTCTAACACCAGACTGAGCATTTTACCCACAGATAATATAAACCCCATTCAGGAGGGTAAATGATTGCACTAACTCTGAATTTATTCTGAAGAGCGAGGGATGAATCCAAAAAAAAATCTGACCCATTTGGCACAATTTTTTCCTTCTCCATGCATCAGATTTCTATCCCTGAGCCAACTGTACGCTCCACCCGTCTGCCCACGGACACTTTCTGACGATGACAGTTGATCATCTTAGGCATATTGCCGAAAAAAGAGAAGAGTGCCAACGTCGATATATATATATATTTTTTTCCGTTGGGTCATCTTGACCCCCCGTCACAGTTTCCTTCCAGATGGAAGGTGTCATCGCCGGTGGCAATTTAAAGGAGCTCTCTGTGTGCCAACTAGGGCTGCTTGAGTGATAGTAGAGCGTACTGTAGATAGTACTGTAGAGCGATGTAGCGTGGCGCTACTCCACCAATATCTGCTGATATTCGCCCCAGAATGCATCTGCGTCCGACGTGGCAGTCATCTATGGAAGCAACGCGTCATGAAAAAGATTCTGATCACAGAAGTGCAAAAATAAATTATAGCTGGCTCACCCCCAGAAAGCAAGACACACCTGCAGGCACTGTAACAGTCATATCCGAATGGTAAAAAAAAAAAAATGTGATGGCTATGTGTTTTATTCTGAAGACTTTTGCCTGTGAGAAGCGGTAAACTCTGAATTGGGTGTGTGTATCGATCCTCGGTTGCCAATTAGCCTTAAGGGCTAAATCCACAGGGTTATCCGTTCGGGCTTCCTCTTCACACACGGCACGCCGACACCTCATAAAGCCATCCACCGTAATTTAGGAAAATGGAAATCATCAGTCTATTAAATCTCTCCAAAAATACACGCAGCGAATGATCACCTCTGTCGAGCTCGGAATGGTAATCATGCCAAGCTGTGGTGGGTCCCGTGGGGTGGGGGGCGGGGTGGGTGGGGTCCCGTGTAGGATCAGCCTGGATTGAGCTGACCAATGGGGCCAGTTTACCTGGATGATACCAGGTCCGGGTTGTCATGGAAACCCGGCGAAGGCAGCCCCGTTGGCTTTGGACAGTGCTGGCGTGGGCGGATGCTCTCTCTCTCTAGGTTTTTCCGGGTGATGAAATAAAATAAAACTCTTCTCGTTGGGGGGCGTTGTGCGTACGAGTCAGTCAGTCAGTCAGTCTGAGGCTCCTCCCCCTAATTCTGATTCCAAATGCGATAGTTCCCTTTCAGTGCACTCGGTAGGGGGGGTTTGGGGGGGGGAAGGCACCGCGCTTCCCCCCACACGCTTCATCCGTGTTGCGTCAGAACCCGGTAATTAGAGGGGGATTAAATTATAGATCATACGCGGCGCGCGCGGAGCGCTGACGCAGTTCGTGTGCCACCTTCACGACATGCCCCGCCCCTTCCTCACGCTCCCATCAAACCCCCGAGCTGTTTTCCCCCGGGGCTGTCAGCCCGTGAAGCTGAGGGCTTTAACTGTGGGACTGGCTCTGTTGTCTCAGTGTTTGGATACTACAGTGTGAAGCTATGTGCTTTAACTGTGGATAGTGCATTCTGAAGCTATGTGCTTTAACTGTGGATAGTGCATTCTGAAGCTGAGTGCTTTAACTGTGGATAGTGCATTCTGAAGCTGAGTGCTTTAACTGTGGATAGTGCATTCTGAAGCTGAGTGCTTTAACTGTGGATAGTGCATTCTGAAGCTGAGTGCTTTAACTGTGGATAGTGCATTCTGAAGCTGAGTGCTTTAACTGTGGATAGTGCATTCTGAAGCTGAGTGCTTTAACTGTGGATAGTGCATTCTGAAGCTGAGCGCTTTAACTGTGGATAGTGCAGTCTGAAGCTAAGTGCTTTAACTGTGGGACTAGCTCTGTTGTCTCAGTGTTTGGATACTACAGTGTGAAGCTATGTGCTTTAACTGTGGATAGTGCATTCTGAAGCTGAGTGCTTTAACTGTGGATAGTGCATTCTGAAGCTATGTGCTTTAACTGTGGATAGTGCAGTCTGAAGCTAAGTGCTTTAACTGTGGGACTAGCTCTGTTGTCTCAGTGTTTGGATACTACAGTGTGAAGCTATGTGCTTTAACTATGGATAGTGCAGTCTGAAGCTAAGTGCTTTAACTGTGGGACTGGCTCTGTGGTCTCAGTGTTGGATAGTGCAGTCTGAAGCTGACTGCTTTACTTAACTGTGGGACTGGCTCTGTTGTCCCAGTGTTGGATAGTGCAGTCTGAAGCTGAATGCTTTACTGTAACTGTGGGACTGGGTCTGCTAGCATGGTGTGAAGCTGATAGGCCTCCACCATCGCGTCGTCTCTCTCAAGAGAAATCGTCAAAGTGTTTCACACATGGTCAAGTGGCCACTGGTGGTTCCCTCTGCGCTAGTTATTCTGTAATATCCGCGCTGTTATTTTCTAATATCTATCTGAAAAAGGTTGTGATGTGCTCTGTTTGCTCAATGTTCATATGAGGGTCGAGGAAGATGCACCCATAGAGAAGTGTTTCCGTCCGTGCCAGAGTTTGCGTGATGGATCTTTTCACTCCGTTGTGTGAGGAAGGTATGATAACATTCAGCAGGCAGGAGGATTTGCGAGGACGTTGCGTGCCTAAGCAGTCGAACAGTGGTTCCGCATTCAGCGGGTAATCGCTCTCTTCCAAAAGGTCCCGTTCGATCTACAGTAAGTGTTTCTCGGTTAAAATGGCACGGTTAAAAGAAACATTTTCGATGGTGGTCAATAGAAATGTTTAAAAATAGCATTTTACTACAAACCGGAGACACTTGTTGTTTGGCTAAATTTGATGATGCGGTTGATGTGTTTTTAAAAAAAAATTATTTTGTTTTGTACGATTGGGGCTACACTTGGCTCCGTGAATAAACTGGCTTTTAAAATGGCGCCTGTCAAAAGGCAGCCAAACGATCTCGCTGGAAACGATCTCTGAAAATAGCTCAGAGCGGCAGTCCTGGCGCATCATCATCACCACCGCCGCCACCGTGCCGCTCTCCCCTCCTCAGAAATATCAATTAGCCGCGTTTAATGGCTATTACAGCCGTGAAATGGGAATCTTTGTGCTTCCGTTTGCGTTGGGTGCAGAGGTGAGGGCGGGGACCCCTTCGGAGCGCGCTCTTTTGTCGAGCGGGGGGGAGCGCGTTAATTTCACGTCCAGCGCACCCCCGTTCATTCACACATCTGTCAGTCACTGAGCCGGTAAATCCGAGAGAAATTTACCGTTTTTTTTTTTTTTTTTTCAAGTGGCCGAATGGGTGTTTTTTATTTTTTTTTTTTTAAATTGATTTATTTTTTTTTGCAGATGTGGCTATACGCTTATAAGCAGATGCATTTATGAGTTATTATGTGAAGTGACTTTTATTTTCATTTGTGAATGCCATTGTACGTTGTTTTTTCCCCCCTCATGAATACAGTTTGATGAGATCATTTGTGATTAAGAAATCTGAATTTGTGAGGGAAGATAATGAACATTTGTATTTTTATTTTATTAATAAAAACTGGCATTTCGTGTTTTTTACATTACATTACATTTATTTGGCAGATGCTTTTATCCAAAGCGATGTACAATACGTGCATACCGAAGGTCATTGGAGCAACTACAAAACCCAGGTTCGATAAGGTGCAATACTCATTATGTAACAGTTACTCATAGCCATGAACACATTAAGTCCAGTTCACACAGCAAACATTACTCTCACATAACCTATGCTAAGTCAAACTAGGAGGCATGACAAGGTACGACATCAAGACAATGATGCAAGGCACAATAAGTGCTGGATGGAGGTACATGTACCATGAAAGTGGCACAGGAGGTTAGGCACAGGAGGATTTTTCAGAAATCATATCTGGCTGGCATTTAAAACTGGGGGGGGGGCTGTTAATGGGGGGGTACACCAGCCTGAAATTGAATGCAATCTGCATTCATTCTCAGACGTGTACATGAACTGTAATTAAAAAGCCCTCGTACTGTACATCCTTTGGCAATCACACTTGTTAATCGCGCCAGCGAGAGTTGGTGAACTCACCACTCACAAATCATAAAATAAACACACTTGTCTTGATTTTTTTATTTTTTTATTTTTTTTTCCACATTGAACAGCGTTCTCTCAACCTTTTAACATAATTTAAATAAAACATTTTTTTTTTCAAATTCTGGGAAATCATGAAAAATCTAATTTTACTTTAGTATTTGTGGTTCAGAGGTCACGGAGAACATTGATGTTGTCTGATTACACTGTATTAACTCCGGGGTCTGCCTACCCCCCTGCCGCCCCCCCCCCCCCTCCCCCACAGCACACAGCTGGCCAGTGCCCAGTCCTGCCTGCCCGCAGTTGGCAGTCTTTAACTGGGGTGCAGGGGGCTACGGGGCTGGGCTCTCTACCAGCACCCAGCAGCCGCCCCCGCCAGGGGCCAAAACCAATCTGACCCCCTGTCAGGCAGAAATATGAGGAATTACTGGAGTGCAGGTGCGTCGCCTGACAGACCTGGAGAGCCCCGAAACAGACAGGTTGTACACCTGCGGATAAATCCAGAGAACGTCGGAGAAAATTATGGTCCACAATTTAAAGAGATAAAACGAATACATGGGCGTGTGAATGAACTTGACTGTACGCAAAGCACGGAGATAGGTACTGGGGCGTGTGCGTGCGCATGCAGCAGGAGTCTGTGATTTTGCTTAGAGTCTGGGATTGTGAATGATAAATAATGCAGGTTCATTTGTGAGCTTAGCCATTGAGCATAGGCTTACAATGAATGTCTCTCTCTCTCTCTCTGGTTTAAAAAAAAAAAATATCTGAGATTTCAGCAACTGCATTACCCTTGCTATGTGTGTCTAAGTACCGATGCTTTCCTCTTGTACGTGCATTTCATGCGATGTGCGCATTGGAGCACTCTGTAGACTCTGTATTGTCTGGTCTAAATTAAGGCTCTGTGGCGACCTGTTTACTTCCCAGAATGAAGTCTTTCCGCGCAGAGAGATGTCGTTTCGGTCGAGGAGGTTAGCAGATGCCCTTATTAGTCTCCACTCGCGGCGGCAGTTCATTACACGTTGCTTGTGTTGATATTATTTTTTAATCTTTCTTGACAGTCTTCACCTAATAAGGAAAATGTCATTACTAAACACGCTGTCGGGAAGCAGGCTCCTGAACGACAGTGGTGTGACTCCCAGCGCGCTGTGGAAGTGTGGAGGACTGCGCTGAGGTAATATTATACAGCCAGGGGGCCCCTTCGCCGCTGACTCCCGTCCGCCAACGGCGACACTCGCGTGACAGCCGCCGCCATTTTGGATTTCGTGATCAAAGGAAGGAGCGCGGGGGGGCTCGCTTCCCCCCGACGGAATCGGCTTCGGAAAGCCAACGCCATTCATTCAGACGACGTCCCCTGTGTTTAGAGCTGAGAATCATCCGCTTGCCCCGGGCCGGGGTTCTGCAGGGTTCTGCAGGGTTCTGCAGGGTTCTGCAGGGTTCTGTCCGGGTTCTGTAATTACTGAGGAGGGAGGGGGGGGGGGGGGGGGGGGTCATCGGGCCCTCTGACGGCTGTGATAGTGAGCTTGGCTCAGCCATGGCTGGGGGGGGGCGTGGGGGAGCGGAGGGGGGATGCTGAGCTCGGCTGAGTCACGACAGACAGGTGTTATACTGAGCCCGGTGCAGATTAAGGCAGGGTTAAGATTAAGGATCCGATCTGTTCGATGATAGGGTCCTGAGTGAAGGGCCGAGATTTTGGGAGGCAGCGGACGGTGCCTGGCGGCTCCCCTGGGAGATGGAGGAATGTGGCTTTTTCATGGGGGGGGGGGGGGGGGGGGGGGGGGGCAAAGATGGGAAGATGCCGGAGAGTGAGCTGGCCTGTTGGTTTCAGATAAGAGGTGGTGTAGCACACAGCTAATTAGCGTCAGGGTGTTTGAGTCGGGGGCAGAGTTCTGGAGGAGGCAGAACAGTTGTTTAGCGCTGGCAGGGAAAGGGCACGTGTGCGTGTTTTGAATGTGCGCATGTACATGTGTGCGTTTCGTTTTTAATATGGGTTGCTTGCCTCTCTTTGTAGTTTTGGTTCATGTGATGTCTCTGTGTCGTCTGCAAGGCAGCCTACACCTGCGCAGTTTATTGTTCTAAAAACAGATTTTGTTTCTAAATTATGCAGATCCCTGAGAATGTTCAGTGAAACAGAGAATCACCCAATATGTACAACCGTGTGAAATAATTATCTTCTGAATATCTGTGAAAACCTCCTTTTCTTTTTAAATGGTCAGTATTCTGGAACTATTATTAAACAGTTGTTATAATTTCAAATTTTCACGAAGGAAATAATTTTTAATCACTGTTGTACAATGTGTATGGAAGTACTTGTGTTATGTTAAAAGCGCGTGGATGTTTAAGGTGAGATTATGCAATTGCCTTTACTGTACTGCGCAAACTGTACCTGTAATAAGCTTGTTGCCTGCTCCCATTACACGCATAGATGTTTTGGGGTGCAATTATGCGACAGTCTCAAACAAGGTTGGTAGCCGGTCTGACAGTGGAACGGACGTATGTTAATTTATTAAGGTAGGAATAGAGGCATCATTCCAAACCGTTTGTGAATATTTTCAGATTTATGAGACACTACGCTGTTTTGTTTTTTGCATGTGGATAATTTTGGTCATCCAGTGCTTCACTGTAAGTCTCTGTCATGGATCATCTTAGAGGATCATAAAGTGCTTCCTGCTGAGCGCTGGAGCCACACGCATAGCTTTCATTTCCATTTCACTTCTGGGGGGGGGGGTGCGCTGCTGGAATGCCTGGTCTCTAATTGAGGGGAAAATTAATTCATACGAAAGTACTGGGAGTGACATGGCTCCCTATAACCCCCCCCCCCCCCACCCCCCACCGTCACAAAACCTGCACGTATGACTGGAAATGTGTCTTTACAGTGTTGAGGGGGTGTGGATGCATGTCTTTAGAACAAAGTGTGTTGAGGGGTGTTGAAGCGTGTCAGAGTGTTGAGGGATATTGAAGCGTATCTTTAGAGCAGAGTGTTGAGGGGGTGTGGATGTGTGTCTTTAGAGCTGAGTGTTGAGGGGGTGTTGTAGCGTGTCAGAGTGTTGAGGGGGTGTGGAAGCGTATCAGAGTGTTGAGGGGGTGTGGAAGCCTATCAGTGTGTTGAGTGGGTGTTGAAGCGTATCAGAGTGTTGAGGGGGTGTGGAAGCGTATCAGAGTGTTGAGGGGGTGTGGAAGCCTATCAGTGTGTTGAGTGGGTGTTGTAGCGTATCAGTGTTGAGGGGGTGTGGAAGCGTATCAGAGTGTTGAGGGGGTGTGGAAGCCTATCAGTGTGTTGAGGGGGTGTTGAAGCGTATCAGTGTTGAGGGGGTGTGGAAGCGTATCAGAGTGTTGAGGGGGTGTTGAAGCGTATCAGAGTGTTGAGTGGGTGTGGAAGCGTATCATCGTTGGGGGGGGGGGGGGGGGGGGGGGGGGGGGGGGTGATCCTGTGACTCATGCCGGTGTGATGTGACTCAGGGGAATATCAAATGGCCGGTTGGGCACAGACACAGTCTGCTTTATATTGGGTCTGCAGTCAGACCCACAAAATTCACCCTGACACACATACACACACACACGACCTTACACACAGAGGCTCACCCTGACATGTGCACCCTTACACACACAGGCTCATCCTTAAACACACACACACACACTCACAGGGTCACTCCTACACACACACGCACACACATGACCTTACACACAGAGGCTCACCCTGACACATGCACCCTTACACACACAGGATCATCCTTAAACACACACACACACACACACACACACTCACAGGGTCACTCTTACACACACACACGCACACACACACACACACACACGACCTTACACACAGAGGCTCACCCTGACACATGCACCCTTACACACACAGGCTCATCCTTAAACACACACATACACACACACACACACACTCACAGGGTCACTTTTACACACACACACACACACACACACACAGGGTCATTCTTACACACACACACACACACACAGGGCCACTCGTACACACACACACACACACACACACACACACACACACAGGGTCACTCTCTCTCTCACACACACACACACGCACCGGGTCACTTTTACACACACACACACACGCAGGGTCACTCGTACACACACACACCCTTGCTCACACACGGTCCTCCTCACTCGATCTCAGTCTCTGCGTTTACAGCGCACAGTAAGTCCTGCGCTGCTTTCGGTGAGAAGCAGAGAAATCAAACCGTATCCTTTATGGGGCAGGAGTCTCCGGCATGGCCAGCAGCCAAGAGGAGCTTTAATGCCGGTGCCCCAGAATGCATTTAGCACCGCGCAGCGCTACGACACACACACACACACACACACACACACACACACACACACACAGTCGCTAAGTGAATACCGGCTGTGTTTCCTCCCGAAATATTTGTTCAGTTTTTTTTTTTCTTTGTGCGCGAGCTTGGGCCTTTGTCACCGAGCTGTGAGTGAGTGCTCCTCTGTGCGCCGCGCTTTTAATCCGCATCAAATCTGCGTTTGAATTTCCTCCGCGATGTTGCAGCGACGTAGCATTCACGCTCATCTCCGATGAGCTTTTGTGCTTCGAGGTGAATGATTAAACGCGGCGCTTTGTCGGGGTAAACATAAATGTTTGTGTTCAAAACCACGACGTACACACGCATACTGGCCTTCCCGGCTGCACATTCCAGACTTTTTTTTTTTTTTAAAGGCTGTCATTGGCTCCCGCTGGATAAGCCCATCCAGCCATTTCCTGTGAGTTTTTTTTTTTTTTTCTGTTTCAACCATTTTATATGTGAAAGGACCTCGGCTCTCTGAATGAACCCGACCCTCTCGTTTCGAGCTAATGTGGCCGCTCGTCTCTAATGTCAGCAGAGACGTTCCGGTCCTCCGGTGAACAAGCCGAACTAAATTAAAAGTGGAAAGACGATGTGGAAGCGCCTCTCTCCAGATTAATTCCCCTCCTCTGCGCACCTCTACCCGCCCCAATCCCCCGCCCCAACCCCCTGCCCGGACTTCACTTATTTGATAAGTGCCGATGTGAGGCTGTGATTGGCCGAGCCCGGAGGGGGTAGCCTCGCCCAGAGCAGGCTGGGAAGCCCGTCTGTGTTAATTAGTGCCCTGCAGTGCAGGGGGGCGTTTGACACTGTCCGTTTAACAGAGTGGCTACAGACTCGTTTAGGGAGTTCTTCCAGTCCTTCGCTGTCTGGGCTTGTCATGTTTTGGGGGTGGAGAGAGGGATGATGGGATGGGTGGGGTGGGGCTGATTGAGGTGATGGGGGGGGGGGGGGGTTATTGTAGGGAGGAGTCGAATGTGCACCCACAGAGTGGTGAGGGTCACAGAGAGGCTCACTGTGTTTGGAGCGCGAGTCGCGCCCGCGGTCGGACTCCCGCCCTGCGCGGAACCCCGGCCCGTTGCCTTGGAAACGGGGTCGGCGGCGGGCCCCGGCGTGGTGTGGGGGCCTGGGAGAGGGACAGAGAGAGAGAGAGAGAGGACGGAGAGAGAGGGAGGGACGGATATGAACAAAATTTGACTCACCTGTAGCGGGCATGCGGCTTACCTGCAGCAGGCATGGCTCACCTACAGCGGGGGCCGAGCTCACCTACAGCGGGCATGCGGCTTACCTGCAGCGGGTGTGGCTCACCTGTAGTGGGCATGCAGCTTACCTGCACTGGCCGTGCGGCTTACCTGCACTGGCCGTGCGGCTTACCTGCACTGGCCGTGCGGCTTACCTGCAGTGGCACGCGGCTTACCTGCAGTGGCACGCGGCTTACCTGCAGTGGCACGCGGCTTACCTGCAGTGGCACGCGGCCGCGCTAAACAGGCTGTCAGGTGCAATTCAGCTCCCCGCTCGGTCTCCGGCTCGGCCCGGCTGCTGACAGCACAAACACAATCAGTGTCACTGCTGCGTGGGGGGTGGGGGGGGGGGTGGGGGGGGGGGGGGGGCTTGTGTGTGGGAGGGGGTCCAACAATATACATTTCACATTTTACATTTCTAAATTCCTCTCGAGTGAATAAAAGGCCCCAGTCCTAATGCCAGCAAGAAGAATGAGGGTAATTAAATTGAGTATAATCAGCGCGCTGCACCGGGCACTTCCATCCCAGCAACTGTTATGTCTGACAGCAGGTTTCGCCGCTGCCTTTTTTGTGTTTCTGGTCTTTTTTGGAAACCACGGCGACGTGTTCGGATTCGGCGTTACAATAAGACCTTTGCTCTGCACATTTGGAGCGCTAATTTGATTCCGCTTTCGCTGGTCGTGCGCTGCGATGTTCCTGGCCGCGTTTCTCCGGTCCCCTGACGTATCGCGTGGTTAGCGTGTGCTAAATGGCTCTCCTGCAAAGAGGCCCTTGCCCTCAGTGGGACTTCCCCCATCCAAAAATTTTTAAAATTTGATTAAAAAAATAAATAAAAGTTTAGTGGCGGCCGACGCTAAAGATTGGTGCAGACACTAAACTTTTATTTATTTTTTTTTAATTTAACTTCAACGCCCCCCATCAGTTGAACCCCCAACAAATTCTGGAAGTGAATTTAAATTCAATTAATAGAATAACGCTTATAGAACCATATTAATTTAACAAGAACTGACTCCTTGACTGCTCAGCACATTTTAACGAGGACTAAATCAAGAAGGGAAAATAGAATCTCTCTGGCAACATTAAAACAAGGAAAGAAGCAGTCAATTCATGCTAGAAAAGTAAAAAGCGCACTTTAATATTCACTATGCTGTGTAATATAAGGAACTGCTGACTATGGGAGTAGATTTATTTCTGCAGGGTCTCTGAGGAAGCAACACCTCTCTCTGACCCTGCAGGTAGACCTCTCTCGCTGATCCTGTAGGTAGATCTCTCTGTCTCAGACCCCACTGGTAGACCTCTCTCTCTCACACACCCCACAGGTATACCTCTCTCTCTCAGGCCCCACAGGTTGACCTCTCTCTCACACACCCCACAGGTAGACCTCTCTCTCTCAGACCCCACAGGTAGACCTCTCTCTGTCTCAGACCCCACAGGTAAACCTCTCTGTCTCAGACCCCACAGGTAGACCTCTCTCTCTCAGGCCCCACTGGTAAACCTCTCTCTCTCACACACCCCACGGGTAGACCTCTCTCTCTCAGGCCCCACAGGTAGACCTCTCTCTTTCTCACACACCCCACAGGTAGACCTCTCTCTCTCTCAGACCCCACAGGTAGACCTCTCTCTCACACACCCCACAGGTAGACCTCTCTCTCTCAGACCCCACAGGTATACCTCTCTCTCTCAGGCCCCACAGGTAGACCTCTCTCTGTCTCAGACCTCACTGGTAGACCCCTCTCTCTCTCTCACACACCCCACAGGTAGACCTCTCTCTCTCAGACCCCACAGGTACCTCTCTCTCTCTCAGACCCCACAGGTAGACCTCACTCTCTCAGCCCCACAGGTAGACCTCTCTCTGTCTGAGACCTCACTGGTAGACCTCTCTGTGTCTCAGACCCCACAGGTAGACCTCTCTCTCTCAGACCTCACAGGTAGACCTCTCTCTCTCAGACCTCACAGGTAGACCTCTCTGTGTCTCAGCCGCCTCAGGTAGAGGTCTCTCTCTCCTTCTCAGACCCCACAGGTAGACCCCTCTCTCTCTCACACACCCCACAGGTAGACCTCTCTCTCTCAGGCCCCACAGGTTGACCTCTCTCTCTCTCAGACCCCACAGGTAGACCTCACTCTCTCAGACCCAGTAGACCTCTCTCTGTCCCCTCACTGGTTGACCTCTCTCTCTCTCAGACCCCACAGGTAGACCCACAGGTAGACCTCTCTCTCTCTCAGACCCCACAGGTTGACCTCAGACCCCACAGGTAGACCTCTCTGTCTGAGACCTCACTGGTAGACCTCTCTGTGTCTCAGACCCCACAGGTAGAGGTCTCTCTCTCAGATCCCACAGTATAATGTGTAAGTCACCAGGGTCTGAGCCTGTTAAGTTGCCAGGGTTTCTGGGGGTTTGGATTTCAAATGTCGGATGTGTGTATGAGTACATGCCACTTTTGTGTCCTATGCGGGCGTGTGTGTGTGTGTGTGTGTGTGTGTGTGTGTGTGTTTGTGTGTGTGTGCGTTCATGCCTGTGCGTGTCTGATTGATCATATGCAACAGACTAAAAGGGATTTTTTTTCATCTTTTGTCATAACATGTTTCTTCATAATTTAGGTCAGTGCACATGCACACATTAATGAGGCTAAATAATTATCACATCGCATTGTTGTCATCATTACCAAAATGCATTAGACAGCAATTAACAACAGTTGCTGACAAAAATGGAGGTTTTCACATTTTTTAACTGAAGGGAAACATGTTGTGGCAATCAAGCAGTGCTACAGACCTGATATTTGAATATATCTGCACAAATGTGCATATATCTGTGCATATCTACGCATGTCTGTGCATAGCTGTGCATGTCTACGTATATCTGTGCATGTCTGCGCATATCTGTGCATGTCTGCGCATATCTGTGAATGTCTGCGCATCACACACGAGGGACAAGGCGCGGCAGTGTAGTATAATGGGTCAGGGGCTGGTCTTGAAACCTAAAGGTCACAGGTTCGATTCCCAGGTAGGACACTGTCATTGTTCCCTTGAGGTACTTAACCTGCAGTGCTTCAGTATATATCCGGCTGTGTATAAACATGGACGCAATGTAAACGCTATGTAAAAGAGTTGTGTAAGGCGCTCTGGATAAGAGCTTTGTGCTAAGTGTAACACAAGGTAGAGCCAGGATGCAGGAAGCTACCCTTGCAAATTATAACCCATCTTTTCCATACCCTGCAGAAACAAAGCTTGTGAGTCCAGACTGCAGAGAAGCCCACAGTGGATTATGGGATGGCGGTGGTGGTTTTAAATGTGAAATAGTATAATAGCAAGTATAAGTGCATTTTTTTTTCCTGGTCCAAAGTGGTGTGCTTGAGATGCTTGAGGACATCCTGAACTACTGGAGTCGTTGGATCGGAGTATTCTGTTCAGACCACGTACACATACACATACACGCTCATACGAGCACACACACAGTGAGGTGTGTCTGTGTTTGGGGGTGCGTAGGTATGTGCGTGCGTGCACACATTTGAAGGCTCAGTCATTTTTGACTGATTGTTGTTATAATCAGAGGTTCTGAGACAGTACGTCATTGTGAACAGAGATATCACCCGTGTCCTTGTTTCTGTGATTAGTTTCTCTCCGTGTGTGTTTGTGCTCCCCGTGATGTCCTTACTGGTGGAATAGGATGGCACAGCACAGCTATCTCTCTGTGTGTAAATTTGGAATATGATGGCACAGCACAGCACAGCTGTCTCTCAGTGTGTAAATTTGGAATAGGATGGCACAGCACAGCTGTCTCTCAGTGTGTAAATTTGGAATAGGATGGCACAGCACAGCTGTCTCTCAGTGTGTAAATTTGGAATATGATGGCACAGCACAGCACAGCTGTCTCTCAGTGTGTAAATTTGGAATAGGATGGCACAGCACAGCTGTCTCTCAGTGTGTAAATTTGGAATACGATGGCACGGCACAGCTGTCTCTCAGTGTGTAAATTTGGAATAGGATGGCACAGCACAGCTGTCTCTCAGTGTGTAAATTTGGAATAGGATGGCACGGCACAGCTGTCTCTCAGTGTGTAAATTTGGAATAGGATGGCACAGCACAGCTGTCTCTCAGTGTGTAAATTTGTGCAGCTCAGCCACGATGAGAAGTTTGCCGCAGAGCCAAAGTCCACCGTTCAGCACCGTACGGCGTTCTCTCAGAGTTCCCTGCACCTGGCCAGCGTGCAGGCTGACAATCCTAGGATAGGTTTCCATAACAACTGTTGTGTCGGTGCGAGAGCTGCCTCTCCGCTCCGTGGAGCCTGCACGTGTGCGGCAGATCACAGGGGTCAGTACCTACTGACGACCGTCGACTGACGTGTAAACGCTGCCCTGTCAGAGTACCCTGTCTCCATGGGGAGAGATGCACACTCACATGCACATGCACATGTACACGCACACACATATGCACACATGCACGCACATACACACACACACATGCACACACACACCTGTCCTTCACTATCCATGTGCGCTACGCAGCTCCTCGGGGAGAGGTGCGCATACACACACACTCACACACTCAGGCACGCACACACACATGCACACGCATAAACACACACGCACACACACACCTGCCCATCGCTATCTCTGTGCGCTGTGTTAACCCGCATGCAGGGTCATTAGGTGCGTATCCCGTCACATCCGTAATGGATGTGAGCCTGACGGATGTGTCTGAGTGTGCAGGGCGTGTGAGTGCTGAGCTGGGGATATCCCTAAGCCCCCGTGTGAGCGAGTGTGTGTGTGTGTGTGTGTGTGTGTGTGTGTGTGTGTGAATGAGTACGAGTGAATGTGTGTGCGTTAGCGAGTGCGTGTGTGTGTGTGCATACCTGAGTGATTGTGAGCGAGTGCATGTGTGTGTGTGCATACGTGAGTATGCGTGAGCGAGTGCGTGTGTGTGTGTGCATACGTGAGTGAGTTTGAGCGAATGTGTGTGCGTTAGCGAGTGTGTGTGTGTGCATACCTGAGTGTGTGAGCGAGTGCATGTGTGTGTGTGCATACGTGAGTGAGTTTGAGCGAATGTGTGTGCGTTAGCGAGTGTGTGTGTGTGTGTGCATACCTGAGTGTTTGTGAGCGAGTGCGTGTGTGTGTGTGCATACGTGAGTATGCGTGAGCGAGTGCGTGTGTGTGTGTGCATACGTGAGTATGCGAGTGCGTGTGTGTGTGTGCATACGTGAGGGAGTTTGAGCGAATGTGTGTGCGTGAGCGAGTACGTGTGTGCATACGTGAGTGGATACGAGCGATTGTGTGTGCGCGCAAGTGTGTGCCTGTGCGCATAGTTGACCGTGTGTGTATCTGTGTGCACTTCTGTGCGCGTTCATGTCTTTGTGTGAGTGCGCTGTGCCTCGTGAATAATGTACTGTACGTCGTCACCGTGTAATGACGTGGCAGTCGCCAGCCTGCGCACAGTTGGGTGCAGTTCACTCTGTACCCTGCACAGACAGCTCAGTTACGCTCGTCCCGAGATTCCTTCAGTCTGAGCCACTTCTTCACAACAGATCAAGCCCTGCCGCATTTAAACGCTCCTGTTTCCTCACACGAATGTGACCGTTAGCCCGGCAGCCCCTCCATGAGAACCGTTTTGGAGGGAAAACAGCCTTGAAGTCACAGAGGGGGAATATTTACTGTGTGTAGCGGAACACCGAGCTTCTGTGCAACCCGGTACACGGTGTGAAGATGCGCAGAAACAAAATGGATGCCACCCACGCTAGCTCGCTAATCGATGCAGTGCACGTACTGCTAGCTGATCTATCACCCCTGGACGTTAAGCTCCGTAGGGTTTGGGGTGCCCTCTCATTTTCGTGTAAAAATTTCCTGAGAATTTGAATTTTAGTAAGAACTTTATCGAACAACTGTCATCCATTAACACCACCCCCACAGAGAGGAGGGGGGGGGGGGATTAGAGGGAAAGGAGGAGAGGGTGAGAGAGACAGAGAGAGAGAGCGGGGAGAGAGGGGGAAAGAAGCAGAGGGTAAAAGAAAGTGAGGATCAGAGAAGGAGAGAGTGAGGGTGAAACAGTGTGTGTGAGAGAGAGAGAGGGTGAGAGACAGAGAGAGAGGAAGAGACACTGAGGGTGAGAGAGAGAGAGAGAGGGGTGAGAAAGAAGGAGAGTTAGGGTGAAACAGTCAGAGGGTGGAAAAGGGAAGGTGAGGGTGAGTGAGGAGAGGCTGGGTGAGAGAGGGAGAGGGAGGGTGAGCGGTAGAGATGGGAAAGCTATCAAAGATCAGATTGCAGGGCACTGTGGGGAAATCGGTTGAGTGGTTTTCTGCTCTGGTGATACCATTCGGGCTCTCGCTGACCCAGTTTCCTGTACTGTGCTGAATAATAAGCACTCACAGGGGAAACTCGCTATGAAGAGGTTGAACGAATTTAAGTTGTTGCTGGAGTAAAATCACCTTGTGCTGAGGGTTGTCCATTCTGGGGTGGGCTTGCAGTATGTCAACTTTATTTTGCCAGTATCGGCAGTTGGTCATTTTGTTTAAGTTGAATCATTTTTGAATATTTTTAAAAATTTCATTCTTCATTTTTCCGCCCTAAAAAGCAATCATTTTTACACCTTTACACCTGTCTTCTCTGTGGCCTGAGTTCAGACCTCACTGCTCGCCCCCCCCCCCCCCCCCCCCGCCCCCACACTCCCACCCCCAGTAACGTGTGTCTCAGAGGCCAAAGGCACGTTTCTGCTTGACTCTTTCTGTCACCTTGCCCAATGCTGTGAGACCTGTCACCGTCTGTCTGTCTGTCTCTGTCTGTCAATTTTAACCCAGTTACAAGTTTCAATTCTTATCCTAAATCCATTCTGCTCTTGTGCTTTCAGCTTGTACATTCTATATGAAAGTTAGCTTATTAGTTAGTGTGTCAGCCTGGATGATGTATATCCTTTCTGTCATTTTATCATTTTATACTTAATTCCAAAAAACAAACAAAAAAAATAAAACTGACATCTGAGATGGCCACTAATGACAGCTGTCTGTGAGTCTTGGGAAACGGTGTCCTTGTTAAACAATTAATTTTGCAGCGCTTGACACCTTGCGCATATCGCCTCATCAGAGGCGATATTTCATCCGCCAGCAGATATCCTCGGAGCCCCACTCCCATCCCACCATCTCTCTCAGAACACAGGCATCCGTCTCCATCAGCGTGAGCAGGGTTGTGCTTTCACTGGCTCCATAGGCAACCTTCTACTCCATCCCAGATGCTGCTTTTGTTTCCTCAAAGAAAATTAATTCTGTCCTTTTTTTTTCTCCTTTCTTTTTTTTTTTTTTTTTTGACTAGAAATCAATGAAGATCTCATGGCTGAAATGGCAAAGGAACTGTCCTTGCGATTATGATTTCTCTGTTAGGATAAATGTGACGGTTTATCGTAATACACAAAACAAAAAGGAGATGAAATGAATCATTTGATAATATTGTAGCGCTGATGACAGTTGCTGCTGCTTCTGTCGCTTCTGTTGTTATTTTTATTGCTATTATTTCATATTGTTTTTGACAAGTGCATAACTTCATTATATTTATGCTATTTTTGGTCATTTGTTCATTTTGAAGGGGGGGTGCTTCAAAAGTGGGCGGAGCCACCTCTCATTGGGCGAGCCGGCTTTGAATCTGCCATCAATCACAAAGACCTTGTCTCGGTGGGCGGCCAGTTCGGTCGGTTGGTTTTAAAGGTTGTTTAAATCATTACCTGCTCCAGACTGCCCTTCTTAAGTGAGTAATTGGCTCAATTTAAGTAATTAAGACCGCGGATGGAAATCGAAGCCACAATACACAGTGGTTCTGGGAGACATAAGAGCTCGTGAACTTCGGCTGAGGTGAGTGGGCGGGGAAAAGCCGCGGTCTTTGTTGGAGCACACAGAGGCATTCTGGGAGAAAACAACGTTATTGGTTGGAGGTCCTTTTCGTGGCTTTGATGTGCTTCGCAGTGAACGTGTATTAATATCAAATTTTTAAAAAAATGATCATTACCCTAATTTGCCCTGCGATAGATTGGCGGCCTGTCCACGGTGTATCTCGCCCAATGCACGCTGGGATAGGCTCCAGCACCTCCCGCGACTCTGCTCAGGATGTAGATAATGGATGGATGGATGGATGAACTTAATTTTAATAATTTTCCTGAAGAAATGCAAAAATGGCTCATTTAAAATACAGAATTGAACATGATTTATTTTCTTGGTCTTGAATATACCGCCTGCATTTGTTTTGTAAAATGTTGCATGGATGCGTGCATACAGTTACACATTTGGAACAAAATTACGTGCTGAACTGATCTCTTTCTCTCACTGCATGTGTATGTGTGTTTGTCTGGTCTGTGTGTGAGTTTGTGTTTCTGTGTGTGTGTGTGTGTGTGTGTGTCTGTGTATTACTTATTAATGAGCATGCGGTTATTGATAAGCATGATAAGGTCTGCAACCTTCAGACACACTTCTGTATTCTTTTTGAAATTTATACAGGCTATTGGGGTGCCCCCACAAACTCATAACTGCTGGAAAATCATTTTCAGCTGCTGGTTAGGATTTTGGTGCAGTGTCTGCATTCACGGAGAGCAGAGCTTGTTTTCTGCTGGCCTTTGTCCTGAGAGATGCACATCGGCTCCGCGGAGCTGGGTTTCCTCAGGACTAATGAAATGTTAAAGAGGAGAGCGCTGTTACTCTGACCTTGGCTCTTACCTGGTGCTTCCCCTGGCTGGGTTAGTTAGCATGAGCGCTGGGCAGGCGGAGCATCGGGTTCGCTGCATCCGAGGACCCACGCATGGCTCGTCCTGGGGTCTGACCCCCCCGACTGCCTTTACATGCTCCCAATCAAAGAAGCCTGTATTTCACAGCATCTGTCTGTGAATCTGAAAACTGTATTTCACAGCATCTGTCGGTGAATCTGCAGACTGTATTTCACAGCATCTGTCTGTGAATCTGAAGACTGTATTTCACAGCATCTGTCTGTGAATCTGAAGACTTTATTTCACAGCATCTGTCTGTGAATCTGCAGACTGCATTTCACAGCGTCTGTCTGTGAATCTGAAGACTGCATTTCACAGCATCTGTCTGTGAATCTGAAGACTGTATTTCACAGAGTCTGTCTGTGAATCTGAAGACTGTATTTCACAGCATCTGTCTGTGAATCTGAAGACTGTATTTCACAGCATCTGTCTGTGAATCTGAAGACTGTATTTCACAGAGTCTGTCTGTGAATCTGAAGACTGTATTTCACAGCATCTGTCTGTGAATCTGAAGACTGTATTTCACAGCATCTGTCTGTGAATCTGCAGACTGTATTTCACAGTGTCTGTCTGTGAATCTGAAGACTGTATTTCACAGCGTCTGTCTGTGAATCTGAAGACTGTATTTAACAGCGTCTGCCTGTGAATCTGAAAACTGTATTTCACAGCATCTGTCTGTGAATCTGCAGACTGTATTTCACAGCATCTGTCTGTGAATCTAAGACTGTATTTCACAGCATCTGTCTGTGAATCTGCAGACTGTATTTCACAGCGTCTGTCTGTGAATCTGCAGACTGTATTTCACAGCATTTCTGTCTGTAAATCCACAGATTGGATTTCACAGTGTCTGTCTGTGAATCCACAGACTGTATGCCACTGCCTGTCTATAAATCCATGGACTGTATTCCCTAGCATCTGTTTGTGAATCTACAGACTGTACTCCACAGTGTCTCTGTCTGTGAATCTGCAGACCGTACTCCATAGCGGCTATGTCTGTGAATCCGCAGACCGTATTCCACCGCATCTCTGTCTGTGAATCCCCCGCGTGTCTGTGAACCTCCCCCCCGTGCGTGTCCGTTCGTGCAGACACTCCTGGACCTTCCTCGCCCCGGCCCACCGGAGGCTTTATTTAATTATTTTTCTCCCCTCTTTCTCTCCGCATTTTTTTTACGAGATGAGGTTGCTGATTCAGGGATGTGCAGGGGAAGGAGGAGACCGGCTCCCGCTGCTCGTGTCAGCAAGCTGGAAACCTGTTCGCTGCAGATAAGGCCGGCGCACATCAAAAGAACTTTTAACCCCACAGAGAGGGGAGGCGGGCGTGCCGATGCTCTGCTTTAATTGGCTTATTTAAATCCTTTCACCCCCCCCCCCCCCCCCCTTCTGCTGTCCCGTTCCCATTGCGGTGCAGGAAGACCACTCTGGCCAGATCTTTCGTTAATAAACCTTTAGCTTTGTGTCCCCCTGCAGTGCCACTGCCTTGCAGTACAGACAGGTTCCCCATCCAATCCACATCTCAGCCGCTTCTGTTTGCCTGGGCTCCCGTTGGACAAGAGATGGAAAATCTCAATGCCACTCAGCCCGGCAAAATAGGTGAAAAGGGAGAAATAAAATAAGACGCAGTGACAATTTAGCCGTTTGTTCTCAGGTGCTAATGTAGTACAGCTCCGTGTGTTAATGTAGCAATCAGGCATTGCAACCCATTCGCACTGAAGTACGTCGTATCTAATGTGGACCTCGTGTGGAATTAGACCCGTTTGTAGAACTGTAACTAATTAGAACGAGCAGATATAAACTGTCTGAATCTTACGTAAGTTTCTAAATCATTCCTAAAGTAGTCACAGTATTATTGCGCTGGTTCAAGTTCAGCCGATAATAAATATAAAGTACTGCAGCAATGAGCTATGACTTTCATCAGTAATTAGCATGTAATTGTTGTTCCTGATGATGAATGTGCGTGGGTTATCGGCATATGAATAATCTGGTAACAGTATGATCGCCCCCCTCCCCCCACCCCCCTCCTATCCTGGGAGACTGTGCTCTCATCATGTTTCGTTTCGCCTTTCACCAGGAGGTTCAGAGGGAGCAGTGCGTTCTTCTGTTAAGATACAAACCCTCCTGTCCCAGCGCGCTGGTCTGGCCGCGTGCTGACGCACGGCTATCAAACCGGATTACAATTAGGAGGTTTTACCTGGACGCTGTAGTGAGCTGGACGCCATGTTCAGGCCTGTAACGCTGCCTAATTGAATTTAATATTGACCTGTATGAATTGATGTCGCCTTGGTTACGGGCTGAAGTGGAAGATGACGGACATTTTTTTTTTTGCTCATGTTGGGGGAAGCTGTGCTTGTAGTTCCATGATTATGTTATTCTTCCTCTGGTCTCCAGGCTGATTATGATTGGACAGGAGGACACACACACACGTGCGTGCACACACACACACACACACACACATGCACACGCACACACACACACACACACACACACACATACATACGCACTCAGTTTTATCACCAGGAGTTTGGTGCTGATGCTGTTCCTGTCAATTGTGCTGTTGATTTTCTAGAGATAATCAACTGTTATGAACATGAAACATTGAAATGAATTCCAGATTACCTATGTCTGCATGTGTGTGTGTGTGTGTGTGTGTGTGTGTGTCTATGTATGCATGTGTCTGCATGTGTGCGTGTGTCTATGTGTGCATGTGTCTGTATGTGTGCGTGTGTTTGTATGCAGTACTTTGTGTTTGTTTGTGTGTGTATGACATCCAGACTCACTGCCAGTTTAACATCCAGTCATTTACCCCAATTTTTGACTTTCATAAAAAGACAATTGAACTGATGAAAACGGCTGACGGTGCACTTGGCACTGAATTGGCAGTGCAATAACTGTCACTGTGTTCTCTGTAGAAAATACATTTAAATATTTATTTAAACTGTTAGGAATGGAACAGCAAGCACCAAAAAAAAAAAAAAACATCTTCAAATGGTTTAGCTATTGATAGAATTTAAAAATGACAAAAGCTGTGTGCGTGCGTGCGTGCGTGTGTGTCTGTCTATCTGTGTGTGTGTGTGTGTGTGTGAGAGAGAGAGATAGAGAGAGAGATGGAGTGAGACAGAGGGTTTGATTGTGCATTTATACACACACATATATCACTCTGAGAGACCCTGTCTCTGTGTGACAGCGATTTCATCACTGGGGAGACCCTGTCTTGTTGATGGGGGGGGGGAGGGCAGGAGAGCGAGTTCTGGTTCCTGATAAGCTGTCTCCCCACATCTGTTCCAGGAGCACAGACATGTCAGGCCTGCCACCTATATCACCCTCCCCCCCCCCCCCAGAGTGAGGACTTCCCTACCCCGACCCCCCTGAGATGCCACCACATCACCTCTCCTCCCTGCCCTACCCTAACCGCCCCCCCCACCCCCCTCCCCCTCCCGGGAACCCTGTTCCTCTGAGCATGGCCCTCAGTGGGGAGTGGGGAGGCCTGGTCCTTAAATAAAGAGTTTTAATTATTCAATAACTGAGCTTAATTAACTGACGTGTGCCCGGCGTGTAGATATGTAGATGCGTGTGACCAGCGCGGGAAAATGGGGACATTTTATGCACGAAAGGTATTTAAACTACAGACACTGGAAGCCGAAGTAGCACTATTTTAAACGGCATCTTGGCATGGCTACTTCTTAATCTAGTTGGTTGCAAAGGAATATTGACGGACAGCTTATGGAAATATCTGCTTGAAATTAAAGGCTGTTTACTCGAAGTAAAACAGCTTGGAGCGCCCTAAGTGGGCCTTGCAACTTTCAAAGTGGCACAACTTTTTAAAATCATTGTCAATAAATGACATCAAAGCTTGAAGTAATCTAATAATTGATAATCTATTTTTATTTTTTTTTTTTTTAAAGGTGCTAAAAAAATTTTTTGTTTGATTTGATTCTCCAGGTTCCTTGGTTATTCACGCTGGCACAAAAGGCACATTTCGTTCCTTTTTATCTGTTTCGCAAGATCAAAGACTCGAGACGTGTGCCCGTCTATTCGCTGGAGCTGAAACACTTACCGCTTCCTCCGCGGAGGTAGCAGTCAGAAATAGCAGGAGCATCTAATAATAAACGGGGAAAATAAAATTTAAAAAGACCCATTTTTGTTCACATCTCAGAGGAAGGTTATATATTCTCTCTGGGAAAAAATGACCTACAATTTATAAAAGAGTGGAGATAATTCAGGGCCTTTCATCATTAGATTATCATATTTTATACTTGATTAGAAAGTGCTTAGCAGAACGAATATTTGTCCAAGCCTCATTAAGATTGCGAGGAGGGAAATTAATGGGGAAAGGAGGCTGGAACACGCTGTGTGCTGGTTCTCTCTGCTTTCAAACGGCACATGTATATTTGGGGCTGATGAACGATGTCCCCGCAGAATGCTCAGTGGGTCTGGTAAATGGGCTGCTCGCTGCAGTCGGCACTAAGGAGTGCTGTATCTCTTCCTGACTGTTTTCATCTGTGAGAGTTCAGGTTTGGAGTTCAGGAATTGCAGGGTTCAGCAAACGTACTCTCTCTCTCTCTCTCTCTCTCTCTCTCTCACACACACACACAGATACACACACACACACGTACACATGGCAGTTGAGTATCATTTTTAAATGTACTATTCTTTAATCTATAAATTAATCTTAGGCAAACTGTTTAGTTGCAGATGATGAATTGTGTAATGAATCATCACTTTATTATGGCTAGGGAACTAGGGAACAATCCCAAATCAAACCAAGAACAAACAGAATGAGTTTCCATAGGAACTGTAAACCCCCAGAATGGGTTTCCATAGGAACTGTACACCTACAGAATGAGTTTCCACAGGAACTGTAAACCCATAACATGAGCTTCCATAGGAACTGTAAACCCACATAATTAGTTTCCATAGGAACTGTACACCTACAGAATGAGTTTCCTTAGGAACTGTAAACCCCCAGTATGAGTTTCCATCGGAACTGTAAACCCCCAGTGTGAGTTTCCATAGGAACTGTACACCTACAGAATGACTTTCTGGAGGAACTGTAAAGCCACAGAATGAATTCCCTGTAGGAACTGCAAGGAGATTTGCTGTCTCTCAGTATTACTTTTTCCTTTAAGTGTCAAAGTACAGACATGTCACAGCAATGGAAGATGCACATAGTGTGTGTCACAGCGATGAAAGATGCACACAGTACTGTGTGTCATCTTTAACATATATGCCAGTTTTCTCTGGAGCCATGCCTTTGCAACGTTCCCTTTCATTTCCCAGGTAGCTCTGGGTTCGACTTCACCCCCTGCTGTGTGCATATGTGCGGTTTTCACACGTACAAATATGGAAGCGGAGGACTTGGCAAACTAGCCTTCTGTATCAGTCCCTCCTTTTATTTTACTGTCGACTAAATATAAATCATTACATAGGGGACATATGCTTTTTAAAGACCTTTACTTATGAAAGTGAGTATGAATCTGAGTGCACATAAAATTATGTATAGAAAAATTGTGTTTTCTATATCACTCTTCCAGTACAACAATATGTCCTAAATTGTTATTTTATCCCCCAAAATGTTCCTCAAATTCTTTGCTTGGATTCCACACAAAAATCCCCCCCCCCCCCTTTCTTTTGACCCAGGATAATTTTTCTTCAAGAAATTGAAGAAACCCTCCAACACATTTTTCTTAATTTGGTGGTGGTGGGGGGGGAGGAGGTTACAGTACATTTTGGATAATTTACATCATTGAAAGTTTTCCAGGATCTGCCTTAGTGTTTGACAGTTTACTAGCATCTAAAGTGTTGAAATATTTCAAACTCCTGCCCCAGGGTTCCTCCATCAGTCACAGTGGAGTTTACTTTTCCTTTAATATTATCACAGAAAGATATTTGTAGATTTTGGTAAATATATTCTTTGTGGACCCAATACTGCCCTTTTAACCTGGATGGATTTCACTGTACACACAGAATATATGTTGCCATTGATCAGTATTGTTACAGCGAAGAGAGCAAATATTAGCTTGGCCGCACTATAGACTGTCCTGGGTGTTGGCTTTGGTGACTTTTTCATCGTGTTCAGGTGGTCCTCAACCGCAGGAGAGACGCTGGACTTCTTTCATAAAGTGTGGAGTGGCCCTTTGCTTTCCTCTCAGAGCCTGTGTGTACATGGACGGTCTTTTTGATGAAAGATAACCTTGACACTCATGATAGCAGTAGCAAAGCATCATGGGAAATTTTTGGCCGGTTACTTCTGCTGCCTCACTGGAGAGTCCTTGGAGAGGGACAGTCCAAAGACTGTGACCCTGCACCTGAAACTGCCTTTGTATCACAGGCAACACACACACTCACTCTCTCTCTTTCTCTCTCTCTCACACACACACACACACACACTCTCTCTCTCACACACACACACACACACACACACACTCTCTCTTTCTCACACACACACACACACACACTCTTTCTCACACACACACGCACACACACTGTAAAACACTCTGCCAGTGACAGTGTTATGTGCTGAAATACATGCATTATTCTGGCAGTTACAGGAAAGCTGGGATTTTTCTTTAACCGCTCAGTGGGGAGTGTGGGCTTCGAACGTGCCGTTTCATCTTTAATGTCGTTGTTTTCTCATACTCCCCTCTTGTTAAAGTTTTTCCTTTGTTTATGAACTTGTATGTATATTTTTATGACCCATTCATACCTGTAAAATGGAGGCCTCCCCCAGCTCAGGTGAAAGATTGAGAAGAATTTTAATGACGTTGTTTGGCCCAGCTGAACACACGCACTGGCCAAATATAAACACCGACTAACACTGGCATTGACCAGCCTTATTTTACAGAGCCTTCTTTGTTCGTATCTATTAAGGGTGCTGTACACGGCGTGTGAGAACGTGCGTGTCTGCGTGAAATCCATTTTTGTTTTCTACGCGTTTGGTTGTTGTGAATCTCTCATTGTCTGCTTGCCAGTGTAAAAAGTGGACAGTTTCTTTCCTCCCTCCCCCCCCCCCCCCCCCCCCTCTTTTGACTGGGAGAGAATTTTTGAGGATAGGCAGATAAATTTCCTACGGCTGTCAAAGCGGGGCGATTATGTGCACTAAAACCCGAGGAACGCACGGTCATTTCTCACCCTCTATTTGTGCTGAGGGTGATAATTGGTTCTCGGGGATTGATCAGAGTTCCTGCAATCAGACGAAAGGCTGGAGGGAGCGAGAGCCCATCTGCCCGGGCACCGTGCATCCGAGAAAAACGAACCGCAAATAATAAAAACGCACTTCTAAGACCCCCAGAAGCCCCAAATATTTATTAAATATTTATTAAACTCTTAATTGGATCTGGGCGCCACCACATCTACAGTAAGTGTCCCTCTGGGTGTAGTATTCCACGCTTTAGAATTTTATTAGGCATTTTTAGACGGTCCCTCGAGGGAATTGAATCCCAAATTAATAATATGCCTCAATATCATCATCTCGAAATTTTTTTAAACCAGGTAATAACCTTGCTGCTGCTCCTTTTCCAAGTTATTTTGCCGTGCTACACCTTGAATGGGAAGGACTGCCAGCAAGGGACCGTACGGGCAATGATACTGAGATTAAAAGCGGAGGCGATGCCGCTTCTCTGCTATGAAAATCGTGAAATGAACATTTTAGTGGCACAGTGTTACACCTGTTCTTTAGTACGGAGGTGGGACTTGGGCAGAGCCGAAACTGACAGCCGGATTGTCTTTTGGACAAGTGCACTGCTTTAGTATTTAATTTCTGCTGGCTGCTTGCTATTATCTACAATACCAAAACAAATATGGTCATAAATCATAATCATTTTTTAAAAATAGCATAACTAAATGCATAACTGTGCGTTATATTATATAAGACAGCAAATTTGTCAAAATGGTTTTGTTTAACCGCCTAAAAGTGAATTTAAATATTTTAGGTAAGATTTACTTTTAGATGCCGTTGATGGGGTATTTGTTTTGGGTCATTGTAAATCTAATTGGGAGTCTTGGACTGTTAATATCTTAAGTGTTTGTTTTAGCAATATGTACAGAAATATTCAGCTAGAAGAACTATAACATTTAGAAGAACTAAAAAGAACTAAAGATCTAAGGACTCTGGGAGGTAAATTGCCTATTTAATGTTATTCATATTTATAATATGCCATTTTGAGTCATGATGTCAAAGTTCCTTGCCTTTTCCATGTTAATACTGATGCAGCACAGTGGTTTGTAACAGCCAATCTCCTGTTCACTTACAGTAAAGGTCATAGAAAACATGTGTTTCAAATCATCTGTAATCTTGTACCTTCGCTTATTCTGAGACAGTGCAGATTAGGCCCATTTGTTCTGCCGCTGAAATCTTCATTTTTCACAAATAATGTCGTTTCAGTGACCAGGTGGCCACACTTTCGGCAATTAGGGTCCCACCGATTTCACCTGTCAGTCGAAAATTGAATTAATTATGAATAACCTCGTTCTAAATGAATCATTGTCCATACAGCGCATTACAGGAAATGAAGGCATTAGTCGATCTGTCTGATTAAAAGTCCTGGGGTGTGAATATGGAACATTTATTCTTCCTGACATATTCTGCTATTTCTGACACAAATGTGGCCTTAAGTGGGTAAATCATCGTTCGACGAAAGCGTCTAATTAAGAACAATTAACGGCTACTCTTCAGAGGTTGTAATTATGGCAGGGACTAAAACCGGTACACACTGGGGTCCCCGGAGTTTTTAAAACCGCTGATGGGGCAGACAGGAAGTCTCTCTCTCTCTCTCTCTCTCTCTCTCTCTCTCTCTCTCTCTCTCTCTCTCTCTCTCTCTCTCTCTCTCTCTCTCTCTCTCTCTCTCTCTCTCTCTCTCTCTCTCTCTCTCTCTCTCTCTCTCTCTCTCTCTCTCTCTCTCTCTCTCTCTCTCCTTCCCTATGCAGTGTGTTCAGGATGAGCGATGAAGTCCCCCCCCCCCCCCCCCCCCCCCCGGCAGCCCCCAGCCTTGGTGGGTTTGTAGAGTGGGGAGAGAGAGGCTCTCTGCTGGAAATGGTCAATTTCCCCTGGAGCATAGGCAGTAGATGAATCCACTCCATTTATAACGTGCGTAGTGCGCGCGGACAGGCGACGCAGGGGCTGTATCTACGGAGACGGCGGGGGGGGAAGCGGAGATCCTCCCCCCCCCCCCCCCCCCCCCCCCTCGCCCCCCTCGCCCCCCCCCTCGTGCCGGGTGTCTCGCTGGCGTGCGCAGCATCAATCACGGTGATTGGGGTCCCGGCGCCTGAACCTCGCCGCTCCCTCTGCCATGGCGGCTCCATATGCTCTCCGCAGCTGTCTGCACGCTCGCCAGAGCGCCAGTCGCCGCCGCCACCCCCCCCCCCCACACACCCCCCCCCCCCCCCCCCCCCCCCCCACACACCCCCCCCAACCCGTTCCCCGTCCCGCGCCTCCTGTCGGCGGAGGAGCCGCCCGTCGCCTCCCGATCGGGGGGGGGCTCGGCGGGTAGGTGTCGCTGGCGTCGGGTGACGGGGGAACACGTCCTGAGGCGGCCCCCGCCGGGGGAGACGGGGACGGGGGGGGCGCACCGGCAGCACCGGCTCCCTGGCCGAAAATCACGCTCCGGCGTATGTTTTGATGGCCAGAGAGATTGGAGGAGCAGCATTATCCGTGTTTACGCCAGTAAAATAGTTTGAGAAGCCGCAGAAGGTCAGACAGACAGTTTGCTGATGAAAATATCGCTCGGGGGAAATTTTCTGCTGTCGGCTCTCCCTGCTGGAAGGGTCGAGGTGTCGCTGGGTAAATTTAGTCTGTTAGCTGACGCCTGGCACGCCCGCAGAATGAAGAGCCAGAATAATAAAGCACTAAAGCCCACCTCTGCTGGTTTAACTCTGATAGAGTACATTTAACTCTGAATGAGTGCACATTTAACTCTGATAGAGTACATTTAACACTGAAATACCACATCTTACACATACATTACATTCTACACTGATAGAGCACATTTAACTCTGATAGAGTGCGTGTCACACTGATAGACTATATTATGCGCTGATAGAATATATTTAACTCTGATGTAGTACATTTTACACTGATATAGTATATTACACTGATACAGCACATTTCACACTGATAGATTAGGCCTATATTCTGCACTGTTAGAGAATATCCTGTGCTGAGAGGGTACATTTCACACTGATAGTGTATTAAAAGGTAGAGCAGTCTTATTGTCAGCATTATGGCCATGCCACAGAGAAGCATTGCAGAAGATTCATATAATGAAAATTCTAGTACAAGTAGGTGACAAAAAAAACCACCACAATGTCAGTTCAAGCTGATTGATGGCTGTGAAAAAAAGTCTCCAGCATTGCGTTAGCTGTGTCTACACATAGTGTAGCTAGCCTGAAAGCAACAAAGCTTTGGCTTAATTGAAAATGGACAAATTGTTAAAAAAAAGGTTAGTCTGTGTCCCCAAAGAAACATCAATTGCCTACAGGCTCACTCAAAATAAATTGTTTTTAATTGACTTTTCAAATTTGATTTGAACTAATTTGTCAATAGTTTGCCCAGCCCTGTCCAAGCAACATACTCATGCAAGAGTGGCTTCCCTGTGTAATGGAGGAAACCTTAATTATTTGTGTACCAAGAACATCCAACATACTGAGAGGCAGGAATTGCACCATTTCAAAGCATGTTACATGCAGATGGTTGGGAAGCCTTAAGTAAACATGAAAAGCACATATGAAATATTCACCATGCTAGCTTCTGCTAGCTTTACACACCTGTGAGGATATCACACAGTTAGCTTTGCTTAGCTGTGAGAATATTACACTGCTAGCTTTGCTCGTATGTAATATGCTAGCTTTACTCATGCTACACTGTAACACCTTCTAGCTTTGCTCACATGTGAGGAGATCACACTGCTAGACTTACTGATCTGTAGGCCTTTAGACAAGCGAACGTTTAAACTGTTAAACATCCTCCGCTTGGCTGACAGTCCCTAGGCTCTGGACAAATGGCTTTTTTTAAAGGAAGCGGTAACACTAACAGGATTGATTGGTGTGTTGGGGGTGATCAATGTTTGTGTGAATGCTGTCTGACCCCCGGGGTTCATTGCAGCCCTGCAGCCGCCCTTTAAAGCTTTATGATAGACGCATGCACGCCCATGGATTTATACCCACACTTACGCATACATGCTCAACATGCATATAAACCCCTGCGCGGTGGGGGGGGGGGGGGGGGGGGGTGTGCCTGTTATGTGGCCATTTGAGAAGCAATTTCCCTCTGTAAGATGCCATGTGCATTTGTTTTGCACACGTGTGCTACTGTGAATGCTCGTCCTGACGGGAGGGTGTCATTGATTTTGAGTGACGTAACACCCGTACCTTCAGTGTTGCAGGGTAGTGTTCGGAGTGGGTGTTTCAGGGTCATGTTCAGAGTGGGACTATGTATTACTGTTGCAGGGTAGTGTTCGGAGTGGGAGTATGTATTAGTGTTGCAGGGTAGTGTTCAGAGTGGGAGTATGTATTAGTGTTGCAGGGTAGTGTTTGGAGTGGGAGTATGTATTAGTGTTGCAGGGTAGTGTTTGGAGTGGGAGTATGTATTAGTGTTGCAGGGTAGTGTTCAGAGTGGGAGTATGTATTACTGTTGCAGGGTAGTGTTCGGAGTGGGAGTATGTATTAGTGTTGCAGGGTAGTGTTCAGAGTGGGACTATGTATTAGTGTTGCAGGGTAGTGTTCGGAGTGGGAGTATGTATTAGTGTTGCAGGGTAGTGTTCAGAGTGGGAGTATGTATTAGTGTTGCAGGGTAGTGTTCATAGTGGGAGTATGTATTAGTGTTGCAGGGTAGGTTCAGAGTAGGAGTGTGTATTAGTGTTGCAGGGTAGTGTTCAGAGTGGGAGTATGTATTAGTGTTGCAGGGTAGTGTTCGGAGTGGGAGTGTGTATTAGTGTTGCAGGGTAGTGTTCGGAGTGGGAGGGTGTGTTGGGGTCCCGGCAAATGAACCCTAATGCGGTTGTAGTGATTGTAAAACAGGAGTGGGTGTGATCTTGGGGGCGGGGCCTCATGCGGTTGTAGTGATTGTGAAAAGGGAGGAGCAGATGTGATCTTGGGGGCGGGGCCTCATGCGGTTGTAGTGATTGTGAAAAGGGAGGAGCAGATGTGATCTTGGGGGCGTGGCCTAATACGGTTGTAGTGATTGTGAAACAGGAGCGGTTGTGATCTTGGGGGCGGGGCCTAATGCGGTTGTAGTGATTGTGAAACAGGAGCGGTTGTGATCTAGGGGGCGTGGCTTCATGCGGTTGTAGTGGTTGTGAAACAGGAGCAGTTGTGATCTAGGGGGCGTGGCCTAATGCGGTTGTAGTGATTGTGAAAAGGGAGGAGCAGATGTGATCTAGGGGGTGGTGCCTCGTGTGGTTGTAGTGATTGTGAAACAGGAGCAGATGTGATCTTGGGGGCGGGGCCTCGTGCGGTTGTAGTGATTGTGAAACAATAGCAGATGTCATCTTGGGGGCGGGGCCTCATGCAGTTGTAGTGATTGTGAAACAGGAGCAGATGTGATCTAGGGGGCGGGGCCTCGTGCGGTTGTAGTGATTGTGAAACAGGAGCGGTTGTGATCTCGGGGGCGGGGCCTCTTGCGGTTGTAGTGATTGTGAAAAGGGAGGAGCAGATGTGATCTCGGGGGCGGCGGTGTTCTCCGTGTCTTCAGGCTCTCTCAGTGCCGAGGCTCCCTGCCATACGGAGGCTGTTCCCAGCCCTGACAGCAGGGCAGAGCGGCCGTTTCCCCTCTCCGTCTTACAGGAAGTGACAACGGAAACCTGGTCCTGTCAGAAGGGGTTAAATCTGACTGCCTGATGCTGTCTGCTGCGCCATCCGCTCCTATCAGTACTGCGGGTGAGAGGTTATGGTATAGGGCGTGTGTGCCTGTGTGCGTGTGTGTGTGTGTGTGTGTGCTTTCCATAAAATGGGGAGAGAGATATCTATTTGGGAGAAAAAGAAATGGATAAACGCTTCCTATCACTGAATACATTACAAGTAATCTTAAATGTTGTCATTGAAGCAGCTTACTAGATTAATGCTCACTATGTATTTAATGCAGACACCAGTCAGGTTTCTCCCGGTCGTCAGGTCATGATGCAAATGCACAAAAATGCAAATGCAGTCACTGGGAAAGCCAATGGGAATGACAGCCATCAGTCATAGAGGAGACAAACCCTTCCTAGCCCTCCCCCCCCCTGCTGGTGATGTTGAGTGATGGTGAGCTGCACATTAATCACCAGTGCTGAGGCTGTGGATGGCGCGGTTCATATGGGGGGGGGGGGGGGGGGGGGGGGGGGGGGGGGGGGGGGAGTTCCAAGAGTGTACCTGAGCTCCAATTGTGTACCAGCAGAGGTGGCTATATCTCTGGGGACAGACTGAGAAAGGTGTGTGTGTGAGAGAGAACAATGTTGTTTTGCGTGAAACGTTTGTTGCTGTGCTTGTCTGAAAGGCTCAAAGGCCTTGCTGATCTAAGCTGGTCTCAAAAACTTCATTCTACACATCCAAGTGCACCAAAAATGTGATTATATTATAGCATTTTATGATTGTATTACCTATTTTTATCCTGTGTATTACACGTTTATATCCTGTCTATTACATGTTTATATCCTGTGTATTACATGTTTATATCATGTGTATTACACATTTATATCCTGTGTATTACATGTGCAGATGAATGCATGTGAACCCCAGCATGGCAGCTCACTGGGGGCCTACAGGGGCCACTGTTCTTACTGAGGGGCCAGTTTAGGCAGATAGGCATAACCGGGAGAGAGCTTCCTGTTTCTTCTTCTTTCCCTTAAACTGCTCGAGTGGCACTGCTGGGAAGCGCTGTTTGTCCGTGCGTCTAGCAGGAAACACAAACACAGCCATCTCCTCTCCCCCCCAGGGGAGGTGATTAACGTGGCACAATAGCTCCAGCGTTCAGTTTTCGGTGTTGAGTAGAGAGAGAGAGACGAGAGATTCCCCTGCTCTGCTGTTCCTCTCCGCCCGGGAAAGGGAAAATGTAGACGCTCCCTAATGAGCAGGTGAGCAGAGCCGAGCCGGTGCTGCTGAGCGCTCAGTGCAGATAGCATAACGGACACCGTCCCCCTAGAACGGGCCCTCCCATTGGCCGTCTCTTCTTCCGTCTCGTAATAAGAATGCAAATGATAGGCTTTGTGCATGAGCGAAACTGAGATCTCTAAAAAAAAAAAAAGTGCCACGGGCTCTTCAGTACCCCACGCCGCGGTTCTCTGCCCTCCTCCGCCCCGACGGTCTCCGCTGATTTCCGTGGCAACTGCAGGATGCTGCAATCGTCATGGCAGCAGTGCTCAGCCGTGCGCTCATTAGGGCTCCGGACATTCTCAGCAGGACGTCCCCGCAGGACGTCCCGAGCCGGTTATTTGCAGGGAGCAGGGTGCATGTGGGAGGGACAGTGAGAGATCTTCAGATATTCCGGAATGTTTTTACGTTGGCATAGTTGGTGGAAGACAGACAGACACGTAACTTCTATTCTGAACTACCAGTTCATTAAGTGCCTGTCACTTAGCCTGATTCTATTACTGGCTATTAAGGCAGGACTGGGATTCAGGCCTGGGGGGGGGGCGAGGACAGTAAGGGGCCGTATTTTCAGAAACGTTTTGTGGCCTGAAACTGAGAACAGTTTCTCGTAAAATCCACACCACAGTATCGGTGTACAGTACTGTACGGTACAGTATACGTATTCCTGTGCGGCTCCATGCAGTACAGTACAGTATAAGCGTTCCAGTACAGTACGACGGCAGATAATGAAGACTTTTGGCTTCCCGCTGTTCGTCTTCTCTCTTGTGGCCCCTCAGGCAGTCGCCAAGGCATATCCCACAATGCATCATTCTGCGAGGAATGGGAGCCGGCATTCCATTAGCTCATCCCTGGGAGCGGGAGCTCGGTTTGCGCGGGGGAACGAGGAACGCTGCCCCCCCCCCCCCCCTCCCACGCGCGGGATTCGCGGGATAACACCTTTAAAGAAGCGGGAGAGGAGGCCTTAAATGATTTCACCCCCTCCCTTCCCAGCGCACGTGCTCATCGCTGCTCCTCTCGGGGGGGGGGGCCGCACTGGGGGTGGGGGTGGGGGTGAGGGAGTGTTGGGGGGGGGGTTCTTTCCAGCCCCGCTCTGCGCGGTCTTCCCAAACACTCGAGCGCGAGTGATGACAGGCTCGGGCCTTCAGAGAGATCTCTCCCCCCCCCACCCCCTTTCACAATTTCCTCAGGGTTTAACAATCAACTCTGCAATGCGCTTTTTTCTCATCAGACTGAGTCACAATGGGAAAACCCGTGAATCACAGCGAATAATACAATGAATGATAAAAGCACAATTATGCTCCATTATTTTAATAATGTGTGTTATTCAGTGTAAAAATATGTATCTAATTGAGCAGACGGTCTAATGCGCTGATCCAAGTTCAGGTGGAATCTAATGGAGTATCAGTGGAATTGCCACATAAAAGGCTTGTGCTTTCCCTGCAGGTTCAGACTGTAAATATCTGCCTATAAGTGCAGTTTCACTGCAGAGGGGTGGGACTCTGATGGCAGGGAGTGAGCGATTGGACGAGCTCCTGTGAATGACTGCTAGGGGAAAGGGTTGTCAGTTTGGGGATGATGCCATTTTATTGTTGCCATGGAAAAAGTTTGCGGAGTTTAATTGAAGAAGGCCAGTCCCAGCTCCGGTTAACGTTCTGCCGTAGTGAACAGTTTGGGCCTTGGGATGGCGCACAGCAGTGAGCACTACCTGAGTGCAAGGCGAAGTCAGGGCACAGAGGTGGAGTTAGGCGATAGAGGCGGAGTCATGGCAGGGAGGCGGAGTCAGGACAGGAGGGCGGAGTCAAGGCAGGGAGGTGTAGTCAGGGCAGGGAGGTGGAGTCAGGGCTGGGAGGTGGAGTCAGGGCACAGAGGCGGAGTCAGGGCTGGGAGGTGTAGTCAGGGCAGTGTGGCGGAGTCAGGGCTAGGAGGCGGAGTCAGGGAAGTGAGGTGGAGTCAAGGCAGGGAGGCGGAGTCAGGGCAGGGAGGTGTAGTCAGGGAAGTGAGGTGGAGTCAAGGCAGGGAGGCGGAGTCAGGGCAGTGAGGAGTCAGGGCAGAGTCAAGGCAGGGAGGTATAGTCAGGGCAGTGAGGCGGAGGCAAGGCTGGGAGGTGTAGTCAGGGCAGTGAGGCGGGGGCAGGCTGGGAGGTGGAGTCGTCACTAACAGTGGTTAGTGAGCTGGACCTGCAAGGCAGAGGTTACAAGGTGGAACCACTTCTGTGGCACCACTGAGCTACATTAGTCTAATATTCAGCTCTAAACATGCAAAAAGCTAATTAAACCAGTTACACACTGGATTAGAGAACATGACAAATGTCTGAATAATTTCAGCCCGATGTGAGACATAGAATCCCACATTACCTGGTTTTGAAAGTTCTTCCGTGCAGGAAGAGCGTGAGCGTTGCAGACAGGTGCAGAGGCTGTGAGACGTGTGACTCTGTTCATTTTTCCTCGCCTCGCTGACGCTGACGGAATCCGCGCCGAACCGGTCCACCACGCAGGACTGAAACGCGTCCGGCTAAAAACGGCGCCTTAACCGTCCAGGGACTCGTTCCGTGAGATTTTTCACTCGCAGGTCGCAATATCTTGTCAAAACGCGTTTCGCTAAAATGCATCGCTTGCAAATTGCAATAAAACCGCGAAGGCTAGAGACCTCTCGCGCAACCAATTTCTTTTCCTCCCCTCGCAAGTACGACGTTTTCTCTGGTAGCGCAGAGACGGAGGCCAGGATTATTATTATGATTCTTTTTTTTTTTTTGTGAACAAACTAATGATACAGGACTTTAATATTTTGTAGTCTTTTCCTCTGTGGATTTAGTCTGAAATATATGAATGGGCCGTGCAGAACGAGAATTGATTTCTGTGTTATGGGAATGTCGTGGAAGCGTTTCTTCCTGGGGTATTAAGACACAGTTTTAATTTACCCCTGCAGGAAGAAGCTTTTTTTTAAGGAGTAAAGTTTTCATAAACTGAGTTTTTAAAAGTTTATGTCCCTGTTAGTTAGATTAATGTTAAATCTCGTATTGAAGATGTGAATCACTTTTGATCTCAATCGTCTCATGAAAACTAAGTCAAAGTTCTCTTCGTGTTTTGATAAAGTGTGTTTAACTCAGCCTTAATTGGTCTTAATGAGATGATTTCTGGATGCTAAGAGTTTTTGACGTGTCTCTAATAACGGTGTTTATTCTGTTGTTTTAAATTTGTTTGGGTAACATGGGGCATCGCATTTCATAAAGTATGAAACCCACAAAGAAAAGTTTTCATTTTTAAAATGCTCCAAATGACTGATTGATGTTGCGTTTTATCACCAGATCCTTTTTGCGGTCTCATAAAGTCCTTGTTTTTTTTTTTTTTTTTAAAGATCTACCCAATGGCTGGAACGTTAGCGATTTGGAGCCGCGGCTGTTTGAGCTCTCGGGTCTTCAAAGCGCTTCGTCAGTAATTAGCGGCGTGTTGATTAGCGTGTGCGGCGCAGCGATCTGTAACGGAGCTCTCTCTCTCTCTCTCTCTCTCTCTCTCTCTCTCCCTCTCTCTCTCTCTCTCTCTCTCTCTCTCTCTCCCTCTCCTTTCTCCCTCTCTCTCTCCCTCTCTCTCTCTCTCTCTCTCTCTCTCTTCCTCTCTCTCACACTCTCTCTCTCTCTGTCTCTCTCTCTCTCTCTCTCTCTCTCATCCACTCTCTCTATCTCTCTCTCTCTCTCCTCTCTCCCTCTCTCTCTCTCTCTCTCTCTCTCTCTCTCCCCACTGGACGTCTCCTCCTCTCTCTCCCGCAGTGGACACGCGGGTTTTTTCACGGCGGATGTTTCTCTCTTACGGTCACGCTCTCTCTCTCTTGGTACGGTACGCTCACAGTCGGCGCGGTACAGGTCTGCTCGCCAGGGTCACGCCCCCCCCCCCCCCCCCCTCCCCCGTCATGCCGGTTCGTTTTGATCAAAAAAAAAAAAAACCTCAAAAAGCCTCTCCGCCTGTAACATGCACGCAGAAATTCCAGATGAAAAGATGCACTTGAAGCGTTTTGGCGTGACTGCGACGTTTCACCCGAATGGTGCCCGATTTGCATATCCTTCGCCAGGACACTTAATTCTTAATTTCCCCATAACATTAAGAGGTCAGTGACAATATTTATCAGTCAGACCCAGCGCCTCTGTGCTGTGTTTTTTCATGTCTTGGTTTTGTTGGAGGGAGACTCTCCTACGGAGAGTTTTTTTTTTTTGCCCCCCCCCCCCCCCCCCCCCCCATGTCCATTAAACAAACCGTAAAATCCCCCCCCCCCCCACCTCCCGCACTGCCCCCCCCCCCCCCCACTCTGAAAAAGAATATAAGTGACAGTATTATTGAATTTGCTTTGCCGTATTATATTAAGTAAGTGTAAATGCGGGTGGCCACCGGTGCGGTCTGAAAGCTTGGCTTGCACATATAAAAAGTCTGCACTGGTAAATATTTCATTTTTTTTATGGTTAAGTAGCAAATTCTGCTTCAGTGGCTCTTCTTGGACGGCGGGCAATTTCGGCTAAATTGCTTCGATACAGACTCCTAGGGTTCCATCTCTTTCTCATTCATACACTCTCCCTCTCTCTCTCTCTCTCTCTCTCTCTGTATCTCTCTCTTCTCCCTCTCCCTCTCCTTCACTCTCTCACATACATCTTCTGCCACTCTCACACTATCTCACACACAAAAAAAAAAACATTTCAAATAGAAGAGGGGAAAAAAAAAAGAAAAACCACTGAAAGCGTTTAAGTTAATAACTGTGATTATGATATCTGCGAGGCTGACCGTGTGTCGCGTCTTGTGCCGCTTGTTGGCGCGGCGACGGCGGTTATGTTCCTGCAGGGCGGGCTGCTCCTCGCCCCTCGGGCTGTGACAGGCTGAGGCGCACTGTGCTGTGAGTGGGGGGCTGCTGACCCCTTTCTCCCAGAAGGATTTGCAGCTTTTTCACGTTTGTGTCTCTCTCTCTCTCTCCCCCACTGTCTGTCACTCGTGCGCTCTCTCTCTCTCTCTCTCTCCCTCTGTCTCTCACTCACTCGTGCGCTCTCTCTCTCTCTCTCTCCCTCTCTCTGTTCTGTCTCTCACTCACTCATGCGTTCTCTCTCTCTCTCTCTCCGTCTGTCTCTCGCTAATGCGTTTCTCTCTCTCTCGCTCGTGCGTTCTCTCCCTCTCCCTCCCTCTTTCTGTGACTTTCTGTCTCTCACTCATACCCCTCTCTCTCTGTTCAATTCAGCATGCTTTATTGGCATTAAATACACATACTGCATATTGCCAAAGCAAACGAGACACATACAGACCAAGTAACACAGTATAACGGTAGAAGTTACTACACGAACAGCAATTACTGTAATACAATTACAGTTTGAGTTAAAATAAAATAATAGTACGTTTTTTTTTTAGTGTGAACTATAAAATAATAAATATGTCTTCTTTCTGGCTTGGCCGTCACTCACTGTCTTTCAGGCCGTGACAGGCATAAATATATTTTGTGTTGCCAAGGTCACACAGCTCCCTCCCTCCCCTATGGAGAACGGGGCGTTTTTCTTTGTCAGGAAGGTTTTAGGAAATTTGAGCCAACCTTTGTAATTTTATGGTTTTTCATATTTTGTGGAATGTTCAAAAGGGGTGTGTTTCTCTGTCTCAGCCTCTCTTCGTTGGCACTGTGAGCCAAGCCTTTCCTCTTTGGGAAGCTAAGTCTGCCTGTGCCGGCCGGTCTATATGGCCAAACTATGCTCACTGTGTCTGTACATCGTCAGGATTTTTTTAAGCTTTGTGTTTTTAACCACTGTTAGGTATTCTGCCAAAATGCAGTCTTTTTAAGCTCACATAACAATTAAGTTTACTTTGTGTTTGGTTTGACTGTTTCAATCGTCGATATAATTTTCTTTGTTGTGATTTACTTTGGTTTACTCTAACTCCCTGTGTTAGTGGAGGAAATCACAGGGCTTTGTAATGGTAAGAGATGGAGGTCAGTGTGGTTTATTTGCCAAAATTTAATTTCTCTTCTTAATCAATATTGATTCATGGCGGATATTGGCATAGTTCAGCCATCCGTGCATTATTGGATATTGTTCTTTGTTCATGTAATATCATTTTACAGAATGCTGTGTGCAGGGATTCGGTTGGGTGTTTTTCCCATTTTGAAAAATCGTGTTTTGTAAGCGGACCCCACACTTCACTGCCATGAAGTGCAATAGGTTGAATGATCGATCCGAAGATCTTTTGGCCAAATTTGAATTGTAACGTCAAAGTGTGTTCCCCATTGAATGGCTTTTTTAATGGCTTCTTTCTCACGAATACACTCTCATGCTCATTCTCTCTTTCTCTCTTCTCTATCCCTCTCTCTGTCTATCCATCTACCTGCCCACCCCCCACCCCACTCCCTCTGTCAGTGGCTCCTATGATTAAATTGTTTAAATGGCCGCTCTGTAGAGATGCAGTAGTGGAACAGGTCGGGTTCCCACAGGTAGCGAAAGGGTTAGGGTTAGAATAGTTCGTTAGCTCCTACAGAGTTTTTAATTCCTCATTCTTGCACCAAAGTCAAAGTTGGGTCCCATTCCAGGTGAATGCTTTAGGGGGCTGAGATTTTGGGTAGAGAGTGTGTAGTGCCCCCCCCCCCCCCCCTCCCTACAGCAGGGAGCTGAGCTCGATTTTGCCCTCTAACCAACCCCCCCAGGAAAGGGGTCACATAGCACCCCTGGGTCTTGCAATTATTTGACATGAAAAGAGAAATTTGTGTGAAACGCTTATATTTTTTGTTGTACTTGTCAGTAATCTGCTGGAATATTGAAATAGTCTAAAGGACTAATAGAATCGCTTAAAGGATTTTAAGCACTTCAGATAACGTTCCAAGTTATGGTACCTAGCATGCAGAAATTAGTTTCGCATGTGTTCATTTAGTAAACCCATAATTTCGCCATTATTAAATAACTGTGAAATAACTAAAGCAAAACTATCAAGGTCTACTAGGAAGTAGGCATGCCAAATATGCGGCGGTCATGTGACAGGGTCATGTGACAGCCACTCATATCTGCCACCCTGTGTCCTCTGTGGAGATCCTATAGCTAAAAGCTATAGTTCATTGGCCACTCACAGTTCACCTATTGGTTCGCCTTCCACTGCTGCCTCTATTGCTATCACTAATATGACCATCACTAATAACACATCACTAATATGACCATTAATAGTATCGCATCACTAATATGGCCATCACTAGTATCGCATCACTAATATGACCATTACTATTATCACATCACTAATATGACCATCACTAGTATCACATCACTAATATGACCATCACTAGTATCACATCACTAATATGACCATCACTAGTATCACATCACTAATATGACCATTACTAGTATCACATTACTAATATGACCATCACTAGTATCACACCACTAATATGACCATCACTAGTATCACATCACTAATATGACCATCACTAGTATCACATCACTAATATGACCATCACTAGTATCACATCACTAATATGACCATTACTAGTATCACATCACTAATATGACCATCACTAGTATCACATCACGAATATGACCATCACTAGTATCACATCACTAATATGACCATTACTATCACTAGTATCACATCAATAATATGACCATCACTAGTATCACACCACTAATATGACCATCACTAGTATCACATCACTAATATGACCATCACTAGTATCACATCACTAATATGACCATCACTAGTATCACATCACTAATATGACCATTACTAGTATCACATCACTAATATGACCATCACTAGTATCACATCACGAATATGACCATCACTAGTATCACATCACTAATATGACCATTACTATCACTAGTATCACATCAATAATATGACCATCACTAGTATCACATCACTAATATGACCATCACTAGTATCACATCACTAATATGACCATTAATAGTATCACATCACTAATATGACCATCACTAGTATCACATCACTAATATGACCATTACTAGTATCACATCACTAATATTACCATTACTAGTATCACATCACTAATATGACCATCACTAGTATCACAACTTCACCTACTGCTACTAATGCTTCTACAGTAATGATGTCTGTGGTGGTAGCACTATGTAAGACATCCAGGATAAACAGATTTTTGGATCCTATTACTGCAGAACTGGTCCACAAAGACAACAAAGCTCACAAGTAAGATTGTGTGGAAGGTTGTGTGTATGATCATGTGAAAGATTGTGTGTACGATCATGTAAAAGATTGCAAGTTTATGTGAAAGATTGTGTATTAAATAATATTGTATGTGAAATATTGTGGTGTTAGATTATGCGAAACATTGTGTAAGATGTGAAAGATTTGGTATAAGATGATGTGAAAGATTGTGTGTAAGATGATGCGAAAGATTTTTTTGTGAGATTATGCGAAAGATTGTTTGTAAGATTATGTGTAGTCCTACACCTTGTACTGCAAGTCAAACACAATTACAAATACCCCCGCGTGCTTATCAGTGTCTGAATAAGCCTTACCGTCCTCTCCATTCCACTGGATGCATTACTGCAGTTTGTCTGGATTAATAATGGATGAACTGCCTGTTGAAAGAAATAGAAAGTGAAAAAGGAAAAAGGTGGAATGGAGAGCACAGCACAGCACTGCCACAGCGCGCCCTGCAGGCTCGCCGGAGAACTGCGCCCTGCCGCGCGCGCGGCGGCTGTCTCCTGCTCCGCAGTCTTTCACTCATCCCTTATTTATGATGTCGTAGAGCTCTGCGTCAGGGTGTCTTCTCTGATTTATATATACATTTTTTTATTTTATTATTTTTTTTCCCCCTCCTCCCTGTCGGAGCGTGGAGGGGGAGCTGCCGTTCCTAGCTTGCGTGTCCCGACCGCCCCTGGAGAGAGCCGCCTGCCTCGACCCAGGGACCCCGAAGTGGGTCACGGGGCCCCCCCCGATAAGGGCACACAGTAAAACGCATTGATTGGCTGTGTGTAAAAAAGTGGGAATTAATAAACGCAGCGACTGTCCTCCCGCGTAACGCACCGCATGACTGAGCCGTGTTGGACACGATGGTTCGCTGGCCAGCAGCTCTCCGGTTTTTTTTTTTTTTTTTTTTTTTTTTTTTTTTTTTTTTTTTTTTGGAGGGATTATCGAAGATTTACAAGAACCAAATAATAGTCCATCACTTTTGGGACCATATTTTTTAATCTGGATTTCAAATTAATTTCCTGTAATTCCTCATTAACATAGCCAAAGGGAGAGAGCTGTATTGTCGGGACTTGGCAAAAAAAAAGGCAGCTCCAGTTGCATTTACGAGAATGTAGGGTCCTTCCTTCCACCCGAGGGAAGGCCTAAAACAGACAAGATTGTCCTTCCCTCTCTCTTCTTCTCTCTCTTTCTCTCTCTTTCTCTACTCTGATACACCAGACTTATCAGTGTGTGTTTGTGAGAAAACAAATTTAACACCTGCCCGCATAAACTGGACAATTAAAGGTAATAAATCAGCAAGTTTGTATTTGAATGTTCGCCTTAAAAATGCCAAAATAAATCTCAAGATTTCCACTTAGCGTGTGATTTATGACTTAAAGCATGGTGATGGCTGTTCACCTCAAGCAGTGATGACAGCTACAAGAATGATTTTTACAACAGGAACTGGGGGAAACAAGAATGCAGTCACTTCCTGGTTTCCCAGATCTGGAAAAAAAAGACATGTATGGTCATATTTGCTTTTGAAAAAGGTTTCAGCTGTTTTATCTGATTAAGCCGCGTCGTCTCGGCGAGTGACCTTCAGGTCTGTGCGGCACAATGCCAGGACATCCGGTGACATGCACACCTGGAAACCGTCGTCTCTGAAAGATCGCTCAGGAGAAAAAAGAAGAAAGGAATCCCATATCTTAATGCATCACCAACCCTTCCGCTGAGGCAAGAACGCTGCTCTTTGCAGAAAGAATTACCCTGGCCTCTCTTTTCAACTTGGCAGATTTGATTGGTCGATGTGGCTGGTGGAGGTGATTGGTGGATCTGGCTGGTGGATGTGGCTGGCGGATGTGACTGGCGGATGTGACTGGTAGATTTGACTGGCAGATGTGGCGGTTGGATTTGTCTGGTGGATGTGGCAGTTGGATGTGCCTGATGGATTTGACTGGTAGATGTGACTAGCGGATATGGCAGGTGGATGTGACTGGCAGATGTAACTGGCGGATTTGACTGGTAAATGTGACTAGCGGATGTGGCAGGTGGATGTGACTGGCAGATGTAACTGGCGGATGTGACTGGTAAATGTGACTAGCGGATGTGGCAGGTGGATGTGACTGGCAGATGTAACTGGCGAATGTGACTGGCAGATGTGGCGGTTGGATGTGACAGGGGAGACCGGTCTCTCCTCTGTGATGCATTGCCGTGCTTCTGTTATGCCATCGTGTCACATGTTAGTAGTCCGATCCTGCATTGAAGCAGTGTCCTATGTCTGCAGCAAATAACATTAATTTATAATCATGCAAATGTTTGCGCAGACCGTCTGTCTGTATGAAATCAAGTGCTGTGCAGACACAGCGAGAGGCATTTTCCATTCAGCTTCACTGCAGCTGTTTTACCACACCGGAGGACGACCTGCGTTTTTGCAAGTTTGCCCTCCCGCACCATATGTTTTTTTATGTATTTTTATTTTTTTCAAGATAAAAAGCCATTTTCCATCAATGGGGGAAGGGGGAGGCGGTGGGAGGGGGGTGGGGGGAGGCGGGGGGAGGCGGTGGGAGGGGGGGTAAGGGGGGGGGGGGGGTGGCCGGGGTTTAGACCAGCCGCAGTTTATTTCCTTTTCAAAGGCAACAGGGCTCCTGCCTCAGCCCGGTGTGACCTACTTTCCGTGACTCATGGATTCGTGAGCAGAAAATGGCACTGGGGGGAGGACTGTAAATGATATTTGCCCGCATGAATCTTGCGGGGTGGCGGGTGGGGGGGGGGGGGGTGGCGGGGGGGGGGGGGGGGGATGGGGGGGGGGGGGGGAGGGGGTTGGTGGAGACCATGAGAGTGGCATCACACCCCTCCCACTCCAGATTTTTTTTTTTTTTGAAAATCTGTCTCCACTGTCCTATGTCCCACATACTGATATAATCGTGTTGTAGAGGCAGAAGGACAAACGTCTCTTAACTCTTCAGCAAAGAGCAGTTTGGAAATGTGTCGGGGGGGTTGGGTGGGGGGGTGGGCAGAGGGGTGACATTGGTGACTCTGGGTGATATATATATGAAATGAATTAAATGATTGTGACCTACAGTAGCAATATGAAGCATCTGCCATTTCACAGACAACAGCAAGCCTGCTGTGAGGCGGTGAGCCCAGCTTCCAAAAACGATGTTTCAGTCCAGGAAATTATCAGGTTATTATTTGTCTAATTGTTTATATTTCAGACGCCATTCCCCTTTCCACACCAAATTATAAACTGAGCGATAATTTGAGTGACTCTTACTGTGGGCCCTGCTAGCCTGTGCTGCTTCTCTTACTGTGGGCCCTGCTGGTCAGTGTTGAGGGTCTAAGGCTGTGGCCCCTGCTGGTCTGTGCTGACTGTGGGCCCTGCTGGTCTACTGACTACTGCTTGTATTTTTGCGTAGACTGCGTTGTTGCTGTTCTTGTTTGTGTTAGTGTTAATCAGTTTAACCTTCAGGGTCCAAGTTGAACTATGCGGTTGTTCCCTGCATTTGGACCGGTACTTCTCTCTAGGGTTTTCGACACACTTGTTCCTGGTTATGGTTATACACTTTGTTGTCCGTCGCTCTGGATAAGAGCGTCTGCCAAATGCCAGTAATGTAATGTAATGGTCTGTGCTGTGGGCTAAGCTGCTTCTCTTACTGTGAGCCCTGCTGGTCTGTGCTGAGGGCTAAGGCTGCTTCTCTTACTGTGGACCCTGCTGGTCTGTGCTGACTGTGGCCCCTGCTGGTATGCTGACTGTAGGCCCTGCTGGTCTGTGCTGAGGGTCTAATACTGCTTCTCTTATTGTGGCCCCTGGTGGTCTGTGCTGAGGGTCTAATACTGCTCCTCTAACTGTGGGCCTGTAAATCCCCCCTAATTCATGCCCCATACCCGGGCCTGTTTCCTCTCCACACCGAGTCAGCCCCTGCTCGGTAAATAGGGTTAAATGCGTCTCCCCTCGTTGCCTGATTGGTTCTCATCCCGCTTTGCTCACGGCCATCGACCAGCTGTCCGCTGCCTATGAATGATTCCCATCATGTTGCCGTAGAGGGCCATGCTTTTTTTTTGATTGGCTGATACAAGTGAATTACTGGCGGTACAAAGTAGCTCCGCCCACACTGCGGTCTGTGCCAAACGACATGCCGCCCCTGTGATTAATTATTTTGGGTAATTAATCTGACCCCCCCCCCCCACCCCCACCCCTCCCCGGGCGCTCCTCTCATGTCGCCAGGGGAACCGGGAGCGACGGCCGCGTCGTGCTCCATACCGCCACCGCTTAGCGCCGAAGCCGACGGCTTCCTTCCCGCGCGACGTTATTTATGTCGGTTGGGCAAATAAAAGATTTAATCGTTTAAAAAGATAAATAAATGTGAACATTTTATTTCTCCCCCAAGCAGGTTGATCACTAGAATTTGCGGCTGAATTTAAAGTAGCGGTAATTCAAAGGGGGTTTTTTTTTTTTTTTTTTTTTTGGACGGAGCGGCTGACAGGCGGGAGATGAACGATGGGCTTTTCCCGCCCGCCGCTCCAGACCTGAGTGCAGGTGCGTGCGCGCGCGCAAGGAGGCGAACGTGTGATGTCACAGAGAACGCCTTCCGGCCTTCTGACCGTCTGATTGGCTCAGCCACGTCCGGCCTCGTTTGGGTCAAACAGTCACGTGTAATGTTGTGTGTGTGTGTGTGTTTCTGTGTGTGTGTGTGTGTGTGTTGTGTGTGTGTGTGTGTGTGTGTGTTTGTGTGTGTGTGTGTGTGTGTGTGTGTGTGTGTGTGCGTGTACATGTGTGTGTGTGTGTGTGTGTGCGTGTCTGTGTATGTGTGTGTGTGTGCGTGAGTGTGTGTGAGTGTCTGTGTATGTGTGCGTGTGTGTGAGTGTGTGTGTGTATGTGTGTGTGTTTGTGTGTGTGCATGCGTGTGTCTGTGTGTGCGTGTGTGTGAGAGGGTCAACACATGTCTGTATGTATGTGTGCATGTGCATGCTTGCTTATATGTGTAATTTGTGTGTGTGCGTGTGTGTGCGTCTCTTCGGCCACATCGCGCATTCACACACAGCACTATTTCAATTCCGACACGCATTTAGTCTCAGTCGGGGTGTGATGGCCTGTAATCATATCAGAGGCACTCCGAGTCACGGCCGAATTTATCTGACCCCTCTCCCCGAGCGATAAATATTGGCCGAGGCGCTGGAATCAGAGGGCCTCCTGTCCAGCGCGGTTTTACCTCTTATCTTCTCCGTTTGTGGGAAAAGAGCAATACACCCCCCCCCCCCCTCTGCAAACACAAAAGGAGAGAAATGACTACAGGCTGCAGAGAAGCGTTCTGCACAATGGGGAGGGGGGTGTAGGGAGGGGACGGGGGGGGGGGGGACGGGGGGGGGGGGGGGGGAGAGAGAATGACTTCACAGGGATTCCGGAGGCAAGTCGTTTTCAGGGGAGGCTCTTTGTGCGAAGCTGGAATGCGGGGATGCGACAGGGGGGGAAAATCGCGCGTACGGTTTTGTTACCTCTTCTTCTTCTTCTCCCGAGCGCTTCTTATTATTTTTATTTATTTATTAATTTATTTATTTTCAAAAACTTGCTTTTTTGCGGCGGCGGCGGCGGCGGCGGCGGCAGCGGCGGGCCGCTCTCCCTTCCCTCCGTAATGGGGACACGTGAGGCATGAATTTTTAATAATGTTACATAAGCACCAATCGCCCCGGAGACCCGCGCCCTCCTTTTCGCGCGCTCCCCGTACTTTTGTGAGAAAAATAACAGGAGGAGAGGAGAGGAGAGGAGAAGAGGAGGAGGAGGAGGCGAGAGGAAGAGCGCGAGGCCCCCCCCCTGGGGGGGGGGAGAGGTCTGCCCGTTAGGCCCTGGCACCCCTCTAATCTGCGCACCGTCCTGTGATTCAGAGTAACACCCCCGGGGGCAACGAACCCAAAGAAAACAGCCAATCAGCAAGTGACATGCAAATAGATCAGAGGGTGGGGGGGAGATGAGAGAGAGAGAGAGAGAGAGAGAGAGAGAGAGAGAGAGAGTGAGAGAGAGAGAGAGAGAGAGAGAAGAGAGAGGGAGAGAGGAGGAAGGTGGGGAGAAAGGAAAGAGGAGAAGTGAAAGATGGTGGGAGGTTTGGTGAGGTGGGGGTGGAAGGGAGGGGGAAGTGGAGGATAGAGAGAGAGAGAGAGAGAGAGAGAGAGAGATGTGAGAAATGGAATTAGAGGGGAAGGAAGGGTGACGGAGAGAAGGAAAAAGTGAGGATTAGAGAGGGAGGATAAGAGACTGAAGGAATGGCTGGCGATGATATGCTAACAAAGATTTAAACTGCACCCTGGGTAAAAAAGCTGGCTTCGGTCCATAAGTGGAAATGTACAGTAGTTCACTTAAAATGCATTTACATTTTTTTTTCATACGTGAATATGTTCAGTGAGAATAATTTCAGAGGAACAGATTGAAAAGTGCCTGTATAGGTACGTAGAGTGTGCGGGTGTGTTTGCGTATACGTGTATATGTGTTGTGTGTGTGTGTGTGTGTGTGTGTGTGTGTGTGTGTGTGTGTGTGTGGTGTACAAATGGACATATTAATGCTGTAGCTCAGAAAATTCAGCACTGTCCATACATCACACTGCTGACCCGCTGGCCTCTGAAGTGGTTTCCGGAGGAAAAAAAAACTCCCGCCTCCACTGGATTAAGAGCCCGTGCGTCCTGCCACGGGTCAGGCTTAATCTGCGCTAACTGGCAGGGAAGCGCGCCGCCGGAGCAGGGGCTGATGGGTAGCCGGCGCGCCCCTTCGGCTGGGGTCACGTACCGCCTCGTTTCTACAAGGCCTCCGACGGGGTTGTCACGGCTACCGAATCGCGTTGACGTGCCGGTGCCAGGTGCTTTTAATCGTCTGTGTTGACGCTCGTAATCACTCCGGTCGTGATGTACGCTACGTGCGCGGTGGTTGCGCCGTGTGCGTTGCAGTTAGCGTTAGCCGTAGAATTAGCAGAAGCAGTTGTAGTATTAGTAGTGGTTAGTAATCCCTTCAAAACCAGTTGGAGATCCAGATGTGGTTTTGTGGATGATATTCACAAATCATACTGACTTGTACCTGAGCCTGATCTACTACGGGGCCTGTGTTCAGTTCATAGACAGTGTGAATCTCATTGGGCCATACATCTGATAGACAGCCAACCTGGTGAATCTCATTGGACCATGCGCCTGATAGACAGCTGACTCGGTGAATCTCATTGGGCCATACGCCTGATAGACAGCCAACCAAGTGAATCTCATTGGGCCATATGCTTGACAGACAGCAGTCTGGGTGAATCACATTAGGGCATTCTGTAGAGTGTGTCCTTTGATACTTGGTAACTTTGATAACCTGCATCAGTTGTATTGACAGTTGTATTGAGGAAATATATTCACATACATTTTTTTCATAGTTCTGTAAATGCGGTAATATATAACTCTGTAAGATGCTCCTGCTTTTGTTACTGTTACTACTACTACTACTACTACTGCTGCTGCTGCTGCTGCTACTGCTACTGCTACTGCTGATAATACTACTACTACTACTGCTGCTGCTGCTGCTGCTGCTGCTGCTGCTGCTGCTACTGCTACTGCTGATAATACTACTGCTGCTGCTGCTGCTAAAACTACTACTACTGCTATTGCTGCGACTACTACTTCTACTGTGAATTGATTGCATGTATGCTGTGCATGTAATTGATTGCATAGATATCAGGAATTGGGTGTATGTTAGAAAAAATGTGTTATTTTCTGAAAAAAAATAATAATAATGTCGGTTGCTATGGTTTACCGTAGGGCATTCTGACATGTAAGCTCTTCGGGATGTTAATACTATCTGTGAAATGATTTCGTTGTGACACAAGCAAATCAGCGGCGTGTTGGTTTACACAGTCTTCCTGAAGAGAGCACTGATGAGATTGGAACGCGAGAGGATGTTTTTTTCTGAATAGAGAGAGGATTTTTTTTTTCTGCGGGAAGAAAAGGGGAGGGAAAAAAAAATATGTAAATCCTCTTTAAAAGATACCTGCTTTTCTGGCAGCGAGATTAAGCATCTTTGACAGCGGCACCGCATTACCCGATATTGGCTTTTGGACACGTCGAAGCTAAAGATAATTCATCCCGTGCCGTATGAGATTGAGTCGATTTGATTCTTCCCGTTATTTACCGCCCGGCGTTTCACAGGAACTGCTCCGCTTGTTAATCTTGCTCGGGCGATATTTTATGTTAATTTACCATTGTGGTTTCCCTGGGATGTGAACTGCGGCGGGCTTTGCCCTCAACTGTCTAATGCAGGTCTCCTGCAGCCTCACAGTGTCTCTCTCTCTCTCTCTCGCTCTCTCTCTCTCTCTCTCTCTCTCTATCTGTCCCTCCTTTATTTCCATCTTCGTCTCTCATCTGTCTCCTTTTCCCATGCTCCCTCCCTCCCCCTCCCCTGTGCCCCTCTCCATCTCTTACTCTCTCCTCTTTTGATCCCTCCGTCTATTCCCCCTCCCACCCCTCTCTCTCTCTTGCTCTCTCCCCTCTCTCTTTCTCTTTTGCTCTCTCCTATCTCTCGCTCTCCCTCATCCCTTCTCTCTCTCTCTTGCTCTCCCCCTCTCTCTCCCTCACCGCCTTCTTTCATCCTCAGCCCTCTCTCTCACTCTCACTCATCTCTCTCTCCATCACCCCCTCCCTTTCTTTTTCTCTCACTCTCTTGCTCTCCCCCCTCTCTTCCTTAGCCCCCTTTTTCATCCTCACCCCTCTCTCTTGCTCATCCCCCTCTCTCTCCATCACCCCTTCCCTCTCTTTTTCTCTCACTCTCCCCCTCTCTCTCTCTCCTCCTTACCACCCTCCCTCTCCCTCTCTCTCTCTGATCAAAAAGCAGAAGTGTCCAATTCACAATCTATAGATTAGTCATTTATCGGATGCTTTTAGCCAAAGCAGCCTTCTGGAGACAGCCAAAGTTCTATAAATGCTTCTGTCATAGTGCGTGTCTAGAGCCCTTGGAGATAAGGGAGAGAAGGATTTGTTTGTTTGTTTGTTTGTTTTTTTTTAAATTAAATGTGAAACGTTAAGGAGCAGTCTGAAATGATTTTGTGGAAGACGGCCCGTGATTCCGCGGCGTGGTACATGTTAACTTTGGCAGGCCGAACTCCAGGCAGGGAGCCGCGTTTTGGGGCAGCGGCAGGGGCCTGGAGGCTAAAGCCAGTTGGCCAGCCACGGAGGCCTTAACAGCAGCCTAGGTGAGAGGCTACCTGGGCATGTAGTGGCAGCCGTGCAGCCATGCTGCCTCTCAGGTGCCTCTCAGGTGAGGAAGGGGGGGTGGGTTCTGCTGCTCTTGCGATTGGGGAGCCAGCAGGACTGGATGGCTCTCCGCTCTGCTAAGCGATGCTCAGCTGGTCACGTAGGGGGACGCCAAGGCTCTCGGCTCAGGGGCTAGGGGACAGTGATGGAAGCGCCCCACCACGGAGCCACCCCCCCCCCCCCCCCTTATTTTTCTGGGAGGCACAGGCCTCACCTTTCTCTCTGTCTCTTCAGTGCTTTGTGTGATTAGATGTGTGTTCTGAAGAGTGGAGTGTTTGTTGGCCGTTCCTCCTCCTTCCTGGCCCGGGCGCCTGGCGTCTGAGCGCCAAGTCACCCGCCGCCCGGGAGCCAAATTGACCTCGACCTCTGACCCCTTCTGCGCCGAGCCACACCACTGTTAGCCTTTTATTTGGGCCCTGGCTTGCTACGGGGTCTACTGTCGGCTTCCTTTCCTCCGCTGTGATTGGCTGGCCTCCGGATTGTGTGCCTCCGAGCTCCACCCACTGTTTCTTTTCTCAAGCTCGGGGGGAGGGGGGGGGGGGGGGGGGGGGGGGGGGGGGGCTGCCGAGTCCCCCCGGAACTCACTGAGCGATGACTCTTTCTGCTGAAATGGGTATTTTTGTACAGGAAGCAGGTGTTTCACTGGCCAAATAAATAAATAAAGGAATAAATACATAGCCAGGCATGCACCATGGCTACAGCTGCATTTCCATATTACACAGCGAGATCTTAACAATAAAAGCCAAAGAACAGTGGCCACACACTGCAAAACAATACACAGCTACAGTCTTCAGAACACACCCACACACACACACACACACACACACACACACAGCTACAGTCTTCAGAACACACCCACACTCCACACACACACACACACACACACACACATACACAATGCACAGCTACAGTCTTCAGAACACACCCACACTCCACACACACACACACACACACACACACACATACACAATGCACAGCTACAGTCTTCAGAACACACCCACACTCCACACACACACACACACACACACACACACACACATACACAATGCACAGCTACAGTCTTCAGAACACACCCACACTCCACACACACACACACACACACACACACATACACAATACACAGCTACAGTCTTCAGAACACACCCACACTCCACACACACACACACACACAATACACAGCTACAGTCTTCAGAACACACCCACACTCCACACGCACGCACACACACACACAATACACAGCTACAGTCTTCAGAACGCACCCACACTCCACACGCGCACACACACACACACACACAATACACAGCTACAGTCTTCAGAACACACCCACATTCCACACGCACGTGTGCACACACACACACACACACACACACACAATACACAGGGTCAACACTCTGCATGCACATACGCACACGCACACACACACACACACACACATATACATGCACACCCACACCACAATACGCACACACACACACACACACACACACCTGGTACCATGGACAGCTCTCCCTTTCAAGCACTCACTAATGCAAACAAAACCAGGAAAATAATAAATCTGTCTTGAATTCTGGCGACTGGGGAAAAAAAAAACTAGATTGGTATGTACTCTTTTCCTGTAATTGCATTGTTCTGCCTACCCAGGATGCTTTGCAGAGCATTTCCCCACAGCTGTGTGATTGCACATGTGCGATGGACACGCCCAGTGCTGGTGACCCTTCATTCAGGGTCCTGGTACATCTGCTCCAGGCTTCAAGAACACAGTGTGAAGCTCGTCACTGTGCAAATGAGTGTTCTCTTTAACAGCTGTGTTAAAACACAAATTCGCAGCAGTGTTTAAAACATGTTTAAAGATCCGCAGCACTGCAGCGTTTGTTTGTGTTGAGCAGCTGCTTTAGCAACACTGGCATAATTGTTTTTTTTTTTTTTTTTTTTTTTTTTTTTTTTGTTGTTGTTTTGTTTCATTCTGATGTAATTTGTGATGTCACACACTGCCCAATTTTCGTCCAATTTGGGCATGGACTGAATCTGCTACTGTGGACTTCTGTGTGTCTGTCCTGTAATGTTTGTACGGTCCAACACACAGAGTGGAGCGAGTTTTAAAAGAGCCCCCCGCTCCAGACTGTGGAAAATGAAGCGATTCACGATCAGAAGTGTTCAAATCATTAACTTTTATTGGAATCTTATCTGCCATAAGTCATTTATGAAAATAAAGGGAAGAAATATTTTCTGGGGTTAATGAGTGCTCCATTTTAAAAGGAATAAAATGGTGTCAGCTAATTACATGGCTTAGAGAGCTAGCGCTGAAATGCTGTAAGTCATTTGCACATTTACAGGAGCTGTTTATGAGATTTATGTGAGAAGTGAGTCCCTTTTTAAAAAATGAACATCTATAACCAATGTGTGCACCACACATAGAACCCATCTATGCACAACATCTATCCATACACTACATCTATAACTGATCTATGCACTACATCTATAACCCATCCATGCACAACATCTATCTACATCTATAACTCATCCTACAGTCTATAACTCATCTATAACTCATCTATGCAGTACATCTATAACCCATCCATGCACAACATCTATCCATGCCCTACGTCTATAACTCATCTATGCAGTACATCTATAACCCATCCATGCCCAACATCTATCTCATGCACTAAATCTATAACCCATCTATGCACTAAATCTATAACCCATCTATTCACTACATTTATAACCCATTTATGTACTACATTTATAACACATCCATGCACTAAATCTATAACCCATCTATGCACTACATCTAAAACCCCAAATTCAGTTTTCTCTAAAAACTGTATTATGATCAAATCTAGCACTTCAGTATCTCATCACAGATTAGTACTGTTGTTCTTGATTGTTGCTTTTAAAATGTGTCAAATGGATTTGTGTCAACAGCAAATTAAAATCATACTCCATTTCGATGTACCTCTTATATAATTGTCTATAAGCTGTATTTTTGTGAGCGCACACCTGCGGTAAAGCAGCCATCAGCATTATTATTATTATTATTATTATTATTATTATTATTATTGACAACAACAATTATTATTATTATTATTATTATTATTATTATTATTATTATTATTATTATTATTATTATTATTATACGCACAGAGACTGCACAGGCACAGAGACAGGCACAGAGTCACTGAGACAGACACAGAGAGTGGCACAGGGACTGGAACAGAGACAGGCACAGAGTCTTGGCACAGAGACTTGGCACACAGACAGGCACAGAGACTTGGCACACAGACAGGCACAGAGATAGGCACAGAGGCACAGGGACTGCAACAGAGACAGGCACAGAGACTTGGCACACAGACAGGCACAGAGATAGGCAGAGGCACAGGGACAGAGAGACAGGCACAGAGACTGCTCTGCAGTCCACACAGCCTATAGCAGCGAGCCTGAGGCTCTGTCACGCGGTGGCTGTTATTTTACGCGTTTACTTCTCATAACGCGAGAGAGAGAGAGAGAGAGAGAGGGAGAGACGGACGGACCGGGTGCGATAATGCCTCGTCGGCACATTTCAGCGCGCAGAAGAATTTCCCGGTTTTTTTTTTTTTTTTGTCTCTCAGGTGCCCCGAGGGGAGACGGAGATTTTAGGCTTAATTGCCGCAGGGCTCGGTGGCTCGTGAAAAAAAAGGTGCGTGTAGAGTCCCGTAGCCCTAATGATGAAAAACTGAAGGGCTGCGAGGCGGAGGTGTCACGGGTGTCCGGGGACGCGGGGGGGCTCGGCTCGGCCCCGCGTGCGTTTCCTGTAGGCGGGGAAGGGGTGGCGGGGGGGGGGGGGGGGGGGCTGACGAACGGGGGGGTGGGGTGGCGGGGCGGGGGGAGGGGGGGCTTTGGGGGCTGACGACGGGGGGGGGGGGTGGCGGGGGAGGGAGGGGGGGCTTTGGGGGCTGACGGACGGGGGGTGGCGGGGGAGGGAGGGGGGGCTTTGGGGGCTGACGAACGGGGGGTGGCGGGGGAGGGAGGGGGGGGGGGGGGGGGCTGACGAACGGGGGGTGGCGGGGGAGGGGGGGGGGCTTTGGGGGCTGACGAACGGGGGGGTGGCGGGGGAGGGAGGGGGGGGGGGGCTTGGGGGAGGGCTGACGAACGGGGTGGGTGGCGGGGGGAGGGAGGGGGGGCTTTGGGGGCTGACGGACGGGGGGTGGCGGAGGGTGTTATTCCGCTCGGATAGCTCGGGAGAAAAGGAGACGGTGCCTGCTCGGCAATTTCACAGCCGCTTTAAACGGATCATTTATAAAGCTGCATGAGTCACGTCCTGTTGGGAGGAGTAATGGCTGCCCCTGCTGTAGAGTCAGTACTGCCATAGAGTCTGTACTGCAGTAGAGTCAGTGCTGCTGTACTGTCTGTACTGCTGTAGAGTCAGTGCTGCTGTAGTGTCTGTACTGCTGTACAGTCAGTGCTGCTGTAGAGTCAGTACTGCTCTACTGTACAGTCAGTGCTGCTGTAATGTCAGTACTGCTGTAGTGTCTGTCCTGCCATAGAGTCTGTACTGCAGTAGAGTCGGTACTGCTGTACGGTCAGTGCTGCTGTAGAGTGTACTACTGTAGATTCAGTGCTGCTGTAGTGTCAGTACTGCTGTAGATTCAGTGCTGCTGTGGTAGTCAGTACTGCTGTGGAGTCAGTACTGCCGTACAGTCAGTGCTGCTGTAGTGTCAGTACTGCTGTAGAGTCAGTTCTGCTGTAAAGTTGGTAATGCTGTAGTGTCAGTAACAACCCTAATGACCCCCCCCCTCCCCGCCACAGCAAAATGACTCATTATGTTGTATTCTGATGATCAAATGCCGTGATTATCAAATATCGCGATGATTATCAGCTAACACATGGGCATATA
>CM045897.1:33341214-33388714 GCA_025169545.1 Anguilla japonica
TGCACGTGCCCAGATCCAAGTATCCCTAATCATTGAATCTGTTACTATGGATACAGTAATGCCTGGGATGTGAGACTGTTATAGGGTCGTCTATTTGTTACATTAATAAGGGGTTGCTGGGAACACGTACATCATATCAAGTATTGATTTTTCCCATGAATATGTAACCAACACAACCGTCCCTAGCGATCTTTCTTGCAAATAGAGGGATTGCTATTCACTGTTATATCTATACTATTTCAAGTTCTATTATTATTTAAGTTCAACCTGCTATTTAGCTCTTTGAGGATGAGAAAAGCATTCACTATTATTATTTTATTTTACTTTTTATATTTTATATTTTAAATTTACATATCCTTGTAATTGTAAATCTATTGCATTTAAATTGTTTCAAGCAAATGTTTTGCTACTTAGTCTTGAAATGCCAAATGTTTTTTCAGTTTTTTTTTTTTTTTCAAAGGGCAGGTTCTGTGTGTGAGTTAGAGACAATTCTGCACCACCGTACTCACTCTCTAACTATGAAGTTAATTAACGGGTAATTAAAAAAAAATTAAATTTACATATTTGATTATGTAAATAAATGATCTTTTGAGATGATATTTCTTTTTTTAGAAGATTGAGTGGCCTCTCAATCCTCTATCTATCTTTCACATTAGCATCTGTTTTTGAGAAACTGTACATTTTAAAGTGCACACCAGTGGAGCAGTTTGGTCATACCCCTCAAAGTGCACAAACATCAGTGGTTCCTCAAATAACCCACAGTGAAAGTGTTTTCTGGGAACAAACAGTACTTAGCACACGTGAGCTTACAAAAAAAGATATATATATATATATATATATATTTTTTTTTTTTTTTTTACTAAGCACACGCTAGAAATTGGCTTAATGAGTTTTGGGGTACAGAATGGATTTATGGGTGGCATGGTGATGCAGTGGGTCACCTCTCAGCAGCAAGGCCCTATGTCCTGGGTTCGAATCCGACCTGGGCCTTTCTGTATGGAGTGTATGGAGTGTGCATGTTGTCCCTGTGTCTGTGTGGGTTTCCTCCAGGTGCTCTGGTTTCCTCCCTCAGTCCAGATAGGCTAACTGGATACTGTAAAGGACCCATAGGTGTGAGTCAATAGCATGTGTTTGCCCTGTGTTTGATTGGTGGCTTATCCAGGGTATATTCCAGCCTCTCGCTCAATGCATGCTGGGATAGGCTCCAGCACCGGCCCCCCCCCCCCCCCCCGCGACCCTGACCAGGAATAAGCGGGTATAGATAATGGATGGATGGATGGAGAGAGGATTTATGAGTTTAGAGTGCCATTTAAATCTTGACAGAATCACTGATCTGTAATTTATCTTCGATGCATTGAGCGATCAGATTGTGCTCCACTTCCTGCTGCACTGCGAGTTCCTCGCTCTCTCATTTTGGCTTTCTGGAAAGTACCTGAGTGTCAGTGTTCCTGAGACCTCTACCTTCCCTGCAGGGCAGAGGTGTCCAATCCTATCTAACAAAAAAAAAATGGGCCAATGTGGCTGCAGGTTTGTTTTTTTTAAGCCCAGCTACGACTACCTGATTCAACTGCCTGATCGTAGCCTTCAATCGAGACATTGATGAGTAAAAACAGGTGCCGGGCTAAGACAAAGAGCTGGGACCCACACTGGCCCTTTTTTCGGATAAGATTGGACACCCCTTCTGTTGCGGGAAAGATACTTTGTGCCTCCAGAGGAAATGTTCCATTAAATTGAGACACCCCCCCCCACCCCACCCCCTACACACACACACACACACACACACCCCAGTGGGAATGGCCATATATACCGTATGGCAGTGTTAATGAAGGGTTTGTGGCTTTAGGGTTTGTGAGCCATTCGGAAGGCGGCGGCAGGTTTGGATATATATCTATAATACGACTGTGGTGCGCAGCCGGAGCGCTGGTATAAACGTCGGTATAAAGAGCCGTGTGTGGACCTCCTAAACACACCTCACTCAGGACCGCTGCCAACGTTCTGTCTCCGGATCGTTTAGCCCCCTCTGTCAATCTTACGTCCCCATTCAGCTATTTATAGTGTGAGTAGCTTATTCTCTCGCTCTCTCTCTCTCTCTCTCTCTCTCTCTCGTTTTTCTCTCTCTGTTTGAAGTAAATGTCCTGCACTTGCCAAGATCGCCATTTTAATTTTCTTACTTTTTTTCCTCCTCCATGTGAATTTATTGTAAACCCCGTTGGCATTGAACCCCTGATTTGCTGACACAGTGTGTGTGTGTTCTTTTTTGTGTTAATCTTCATTTCGATAGTGCAGTATTCCCACTGACGAGAGACACGGGGTGAGCACTGCGGCTGAGCTGTAACATCACCAGCCGGCTGAATCCATTAATGCTGCTGGTTTTGAAAGCAGGCTTAAATCTGACAGATGAAACTTGGAACAGTAGATGTGAGGACCAGTAGACATGAGAATAAACGATGTGAAGAGAAGGGGTTATGAGAGTATAGGATGTGAGGAGCTGTGGATGTGAGTATAGAATGTGAGGAGCAGTGGGGGTGAGAGGAGAATGTGAGGAGCAGTGGGGGTGAGAGTATAGAATCTGAGGAGCCGTGGGGGTGAGAGTATAGAATCTGAGGAGCAGTGGAGGGGAGAGTATAGGATGTGAGGAGCAGTGGCGGATTTGAGAGTATAAGATGTGAGCAGCAGTGATGTGAGAGTATAGAATCTGAGGAGCTGTGGAGGGGAGAGTATTGGATGTGAGGAGCAGTGGCGGATTTGAGAGTATAAGATGTGAGCAGCAGTGATGTGAGAGTATAGAATCTGAGGAGCAGTGGGGGTGAGAGTATAGAATGTAAGGAGCAGTGGAGAGGAGAGTATAGAATGTAAGGAGCAGTGGATGTAAGTATAGGATGTGAGGAGCAGTGGAGGGGAGAGTATTGGATGTGAGGAGCAGTGGATCTGAGAGTATAGAATGTGAGGAGCAGTGGAGAGGAGAGTATAGAATGTAAGGAGCAGTGGATGTAAGTATAGGATGTGAGGAGCAGTGGAGGGGAGAGTATTGGATGTGAGGAGCAGTGGATCTGAGAGTATAGAATGTGAGGAGCAGTGGAGAGGAGAGTATAGGATGTGAGGAACAGTGGATGTGAGAGTATTGGATGTGAGGATTGCATGCACTTTAATTGTTGGGAGTTTTCCTGTAGACCTGTACTTGTCAGATGAGATGCAATTAGTGATTCAGAGTGGAGATGAAAAATAGAAAGATATCAATCAGCCCTGACAGATGACGTGTCACACAGGCATCACAGCCGATGGTCTAATCAGCCAGTAATATCAGACAGGAGGCGGTATTTGTCACACCGGTCCTGCGCCCCCCTCATCCCCATCCCTCCCTCCCGCCTCTGCATTATTCCACTCTCTTCCTTTGTGCCCTGTTGGCTGATTTTCTGATTACATTCATGTTTAACATGCTGATGCTAATATGCTATATTCCATCTCTGCTGGGCTCTAGTTCGGTCTGCGTTTTTGTCTGAGCAGTCTGCATTGGCGTGTGGCTTGATTTTGGCATCTGACTGTGATGTCATAATTATCACCATGGCTTTTGACCTGGCGCCATGCCCCGCCCACCCCCAAGCCCTGCCCCACCCGCCCCGCAACAGTGCAGTTTCAATAATTGAATACAAACTGTTGATTGATTTGGGTATAATCTGGAGCTGGCAGCGTCATTAATATTGTAGTGCAGAAATGCTGCCCGATTCAATCTTAGACATTCTTAGGAAGCTCTGCTGCCAAGGAACCGTAGATATCTCCCTCCTGATTACATGGATTTGCTGGGGGGGTTGACTTTGATCAAGCAATCACTGAGCTGGAACGAGTCCTGAAGGTGTGTAAATGAATGTGTGTGGAGAAAGATTTTTTTTCCAGTGCTATCATCCCAGTGCTGTCATTCTGGGGTTGTTGTCCCTGTGCTACCATTCTGATGCTATCCTTCCAGTGCTATCACTCTGATGCTATCCTTCCAGTGCTATCACTCTGATGCTATCCTTCCAGTGCTATCACTCTGATGCTATCCTTCCAGTGCTATCATTATGATGCTATCCTTCCAGTGCTATCATTATGATGCTATCCTTCCAGTGCTATCATTCTGATGCTATCCTCCCAGTGCTATCATTCTGATGCTATCCTTCCAGTGCTATCACTCTGATGCTATCCTTCCAGTGCTGTCTTTGCAGTGCCATTATTCCTATAGTGGAAAAGAACTTTCAAGACTCTTTTTTTCCCAAGCCCAGAATGTGCAGTTTCAGTGTGTGTGTGTGGTGGTGGTGGTGGGGGGGGCGGAGGGGGGAGGGTGGGATCGGATCTCGTTAAAAATGAAGACTGGGAAGCAGCATGGGGTGAAAGGCTCAAAGTGTGGCACGCAGCTGGATTTGGAGGGTTAAGAGCTCCCTGGGGGCTATGAGGAAAATGGCATCAGATGCTAGGAGTCAGTGCTACTGGTGGAGTCAGTGCTACTGGAGGAGTCTGTGCTGCTGGTGTCAGTGCTGCTGGAGTCAGTGTTGCTGCTGGAGTCAGTGCTGCTGCTAGAGTCAGTGCTCCTGCTGGGGTCAGTGCTGCTGCTGGTGTCAGTGCTGCTTGGGTCAGTGCTGCTGCTAGAGTCAGTGCTGGGGTCAGTGCTGCTGCTGGTGTCAGTGCTGCTTGGGTCAGTGCTGCTGCTAGAGTCAGTGCTGGGGTCAGTGCTACTGGTGGAGTCAGTGCTGCTGGAGTCAGTGTGTTGCTGGAGTCAGTGTCAGTGCTGTTGCTGGAGTCTGTGCTGCTGGTGTTTGCACATCCACAGCTGGTTGAGCTTGATGAGACTATTTCCCATTTTCCCAGAACCCCCCTCTGCCTGGGCACCAACATGGAGCTAAACGGAAACAACACCCCCCCCCCCCCCCCCACACCACCACGACTACCTCCCCTCCCTTTCTCTGTTCTCTCTTTCCCTCTCTCTCTCTCCCTGCTGTTTATCGCTGAGTTAAGCCACTCCATTTCTCAGAAGAACATGTCCTCCTCTTTGTTTACACGCACATTTATCTAATCATCGTGCATCAGTCTGAGGCTTCGGCTCAGACTCCATTTTAAATGAGGTGAGTGAAAATGATCCATCTGGGCCTCCAGGTGCCCTTCATGTGCCTGTTTGCCATAGCAACCAGATGCTGAAATTTCATTGGATGAACTGCACACTACCTTAGTGTATGGCACTTTGCTACAGTACATTAAAGTACAGTACATTAGTACAGTGCATTACAGTACACTAGTTTAGTACACTACAGTACATGAATACAGTACTTCACAGTACATTATTGCAGAGCATTGCAGTCCATTCCCGTACTACATAACAGTGCATTACTACAGAGCGTTAGAGTAAATTTCCGCAGTGCATTATTGTAGAGCATTATTACAGTGTTGTGGCTTAGTGACAAATTTACCTTCAGAAACTGCCAAACCGTGTGAGTATCGGAGTTAGGAGAGCCCGGGCCATTCCATAAGCAGAATCTGTTCAGTCAGTTCGCACATCGGCATTTTCTTTAACGCCACGCTTATGTGGCTAAGCTTTTTTTTTTTTTAAAAAATTTTTTTAGGAATGATGGATTTTTTAGAAAATTGTATTCTTTAGCTGCATGGGAGAAAGGCCCCACTGAGAACTGGCTAAGAGGAGCACGTGCATAAACACAAGTCTCACAAGAGTGCACGCAATTCAAATATTAAAAATGACAATACACCACGAAGCTGACATTAAAATGTATCAAACTGAAAATGTAATCACAGTTAAGCTCATTTTTAGATTGACTTTTGTTTTGCATATCGGGAAAAAAAAAAATGTAATGGGAGCAGGCGCAATGAAGACTATCTTCAGAGACGGGGTTGATATTTACCCTCATTAAATTTCATGTGTTCAATCAAAAATGGCTTCACTTTAGTAATTAGGTTGCGGTACAAATTGAACCCAACCACTGGAGTACCGTGTCACTTCCTGTGGGAGGAGTCACATGGCAAAACCTAGGCAGCTGTCACCTGGCTGTGAGTTAAACCATCTAGCGTCGCCCCATATTTGGATAGAATTTTGTTTCCAGGGAGATAAAGGGCATTGTCCCACAGCGTTCCACCAGACCTGGGTCAAATACCTATTTGTTTTGGATTCAGTTACTTTTCTGTGCTCCGTTGATCTTGCCTGGTGTAATTGAGCCTGCCAATATGACGAGAGTATTTATTTTCTGGGAGTATTTAATTGGTTCCAATACACCAGACAAGACCAGTAAAGCATAGAAAAGTATTTGAATCGAAAACAAATACGTATAATACAGGTCTGCATTCCACACGTGAATAATTTTTGAGGTAGTCACCCAGTTCCCCCCCCCTCTCCCCCCTCCCAGTCAGAGGCTATTTTCCCTTAATTGAGATCTGCATTCTTACATTCTCTCTAGGCAGTGGAAGGCTGGGAGTACAGCAGTAGATTGTGATCTCTCGTTCCGGTGATGTAGAGAAATGTTTTTTGGGACTCTGGGTAAAGTGTCTGTTTGGGGCTCCTCGCACCTGTGTTGTCTTAATTAATCCAGCCACAGCAGAATCTTTCCTGCCGTCAATCTGAAAGCTGTCAGATTGCAGCTGTTTTACAGAGACGTTACACACAGGATCCTTAAACCGCCAAGAAAAATACAGACAGAACATGCACGAGAACATCAACGCGTCAGACAGACTCAGATTACCGTTGATTTTCCCCCGTACAATCTTTTCCATACATGAATATAGAATGAGAGAGAGAGAGAGAGAGAGAGAGAGAGTGTGTGTATGTGAGTATCTGTTTTTGTGCTTATGAATGTGTGTGTGTGTGTGTGTGTGTGTATAAATGTGTAAATGAAGCCCGTTAGGCCTTCCACGAGTCTTAATCAAAATGGAGTGCCCTCCACTACCAGTAATTACTTCATTTTGGTGGCAGTCAGAGGAGAGAGTCTGGAGCTGCCACTCCTAATGGTGAGCAGAAGACAGACTAAGTCATCGCCACCGAACCTCATTTAATTAGTGCGGTGTTAATGAAACTCCATATAACTGGCTGAGAGAGAGAGAGAGAGGCAGAGAGAGAGAGAGGGGCTCGCAATTTAATTGCAATCTCATTGGTTATGTGTCGAACAATCATTGCGTTTATAAAAATGCAATCAGACATAAGCAGCGAAATTGACGCGATTAAACTGGACGTTTTTTTTTTTTTTTGTCTCGCGGAGAATTAATGTATTTAGTGGCCCTGCTCCTGCTCCACGGCCCATCGTCTCTCTTTAAAAGGACTGCAGATTCACCATCGCCCTGAGACACTGCAGGCCAATCAGAGTGTCGGGGGCAGGAGGAAAAGAGAGAGAACTCTGGGAATTGTAGTCCAGAGGACACTCCATTCCCTGTGGCACTTAGTGAACACAAAAGAAAATAACCATCAGGACCAAAAACTCGGCTTAATTAGCACAGCATTAATTAGTCCCCCACAGCAGAGATGGAGACTAGAGACTTTTTTTCTTTAAAAAAAAAAAAACCATGTTTAATTAATTAATCCATTCATGGCAAAATCTTTCTCTCCGTCAATCTGAAAGTTGACAGATTGCAGCTGTTTTACAGACATTATATTAAAGAGCCACAATCCAACCGAAGAAAATCAACATGTCAGAAGACTCAGATATTCATCAGTGATTGTCCTTCATTCACAGAGTGCAGGTGTTATCAGACATGATCTGTGTGTGTGTGTGTGTGTGTGTGTGTGTGTGTGGCCACACACATACACACTGACACATACGGGTGCGCACACACACACAACTGCCTATGCCAGGACAACCTCTCTATGTCATATCCATAACCCAGGGGTTTCTTGACGGTTTGTGTGTTTGTGTATTTTAATGGTTTTGTTCTAAGAACATGACATGGTGAATTTCCCGCTACTTCAGTAGACGCGCACTAGATGCCCCTCTGTGTGAAAACGTGTCTGTGCACACAGAGAGTCTCAGGTTGATGGAGGACACGCGATGCTTTGATGTGATGCGGTTGATAAGTGGTTCGGTCGTCACTTTCACTGGCGAGAGCGGCAGGGGGGATGAAATGCATCATTCGCTGTGAGAAAAAAGAAGAAAAGAAAGGTCTCTATTAAATGCATTAATTTAGTGCCAGTGTTGGACTGCATTGCCAGATCACAAATGATTGCTGGCCTTTTAAAACCATTTTATCCTTTTCTTTTTTTTTTAAATTTTATTTGACGGCAACAACTCAGCATGTCATTCTAGAATGTTTGGGCTGTGCATATTGCCATGTAGAAACACAAGACACTCCTGAGCAAAGTCAGCTGAGCTGTCACGTGGTGTCCACTGTCCAATTAGAAGACTGAGTTTGTGAGTTTGTGAACAGCTGGATGCTCAGTACTGAGTGTGTAAACAGCTGGATGCTCGGTGCTGTGTGTGTGTGAACAGCTGGGCACTCCGTAGCCGATGCAGTGCGAGTGTGTGTGTGTGTGTGTGTGCGTGTGTGTGTGTGTGTGAGAAAGTTAGTGAATTAGTGACTGTGTGATGGAGATAGCGCTTAACTCGCTGGGACGTTGCTCTCGCTGGGAGGGACGTATATATTGCACCGTGACGTTAAATCGTAATGTGGAGAGAGGTGGTGTCGCGGCTGGCGTCCTGGGGCGGGGGGGGGGGGGGGGGTTGTGTCTGTACTGAGAAACATCACTCTGGAGTTTGCCCCGCGGGGGCGGGAGAAAGCCCCCGTGTTCCTCCTCTGTGGAGCTGGGCGAGAACCGGAGCACGTCGGCGCGCGCATGCATAACCATTTTAATATTAACGCGCTGATGTATGGAAAACGCCCGGAGAGGAAGCCGAGGCCGTGTGGAGAAAAAAAAAAAAAAAGAAAGAAAGCGAACGGACATGAATAATCATGAAAAACAGATCTGTTTATCTCTCTGTCCTCAGGTAATCGCATCAAAACATTATGAAGCCCTTTGGTGTTTTATGTCACGTAACGTGTGCGCACAAAAAAAAAAAAAAGAAAATAAAATTTACATTTAATAAATAAAACCTCGGAACCCGTTTTCATAGCGCGCTGCCTAATCTAACTGTCGAACCGTGTGACGCTGTAAGGGGGGGGGGGGGGGGGCGGGGTTCGGTGCCTTCTCACCCCGCTTTCGCCCGTGTGCGGTGCACGTAACTGTGCACAACAGCCCTGCCTCTGGAGGGCGACACCTGGGCGACAGACGCACGATGTCACAAAAATGTCTCGAAGTCCACCAGAAGAAGGCACCCTGGGTTCAAATCTCAGAGCTCACGGCTTTGGCTGCACTTGCCCCGGGGGGAACGGGGGCGACCATTCCGGATTCCACCCCAGCGAAACGCGGGGGGGGGGGGGGGGGGGGGGGCTCTGGCTGGGAGTTCAGATAGAGGGACCGTCCGCAGGAGGAAGCGACTGACTCAGCTGCGCCCCGGAGGCCGGCTCCTCAGAGTAACAGCTGACTCAGGCCCTTTTCCTCGGCAGCGGGGTTTTGTCTGGCTGCTGCGTCGACTCGCCGAGGCGCGTAAGTCTGCGTCCACGGCAGAGGGCGGCCATTTTCCCTCCGAGGAGCTCCGCTGACATGTCTGCCACACAGTCACATGCGCACACACGCACACACACACACACGCACACACACGCCCACGCACGCACACACACACTCACACATGCCCGCACGCACACACACGCACGCACACACACACACACACTCACACATGCCCACACGCACACACGCACACGCACGCACACACACACACACTCACACATGCCCACACGCACACACACACACGTGCACACACAGACACACACACACACACACGCCCACGCACGCACACACACACACACATGTCCACACACTCACACTCACACACACACTCACACTCACACACACACTCACACACACACATACACATATGTCCACACGCACACACACACATGCGCGCGCACATACACACACTCACACACACACACACACACACACATGTGCGCGCACATACACACACACACACACACTCACACACATGCGCGCACACACACACACACACACACCTCTGCTGACATTCCAAAAGCAAGCTGTCCCCTAGCAACCAAAAATTGAATTTAGCGGTATTTTTCTCCGAGTTACAGTGAGGTTGATGATAATTTGAATCTGTTTAATCGAGCCAAGCTTTCCTGTTCATATATCTGACAAGCAGAATTTTCCATTGTATGCTAACATGAACAGATAACATTTCTATTTTTATGTCTGGAGCAACAAAGTCCATTTGAGCTTGAATTGAAAGCCAAATGTCGCTTCCTTGGGTTTATGTTCATAACAAACCCCCCCCAGGAAATTGATTTAATGTATCCCAGTGTCAATGGTGGGCGATGGGGTTTGGTGGAAATAATTTTATTCCAAACTCTATTCAAATAGTTTTAACTACTCAATTAAATTGCTGACATTTTCAACATCCTGGTTCACAAATGAAAAATCAATAACCCCCCCCCCCCCCCCCCCCCCCCCCCCCCCCCGCTCCCCACCAGTGCATTAGTTTTGCTTTTAGTTCCATTTCCTTACTGAGTACCGGCTCGTGACTGTCAGCCAACGCTCGGTGTGCTTTTTGCTTTAATGCTAAATAAGACCTGTCTGCTGCACTAATGGAGATCGGCACAGTACAGAGAGCCGAGCGTTTTTTTCCTGAGCAGTTTGGCAAAAACAGGCAGACCCTTTATTTGTCCAGTTACATATTATTAATTTGTTTTTTTTTGGTTTTTTTTTTTTTCTTTGGAGAGGGGGTGATTTTTTGGAAGAACATTTCCCCACATGGTCGATGAAATGTCACACTTATCCGTCGGTGTTATTTTCGGGCCCGTAGGGACATCTGTCAGTTTGAGTGACGCGTGACGCGGGGTGTCATGACGACGACGGGCTTCCAGTGCGCAATTCGCACGAAAGGTAAATATGTTTTTAATAAACAAGGCGATCGGTTTCCTTTGATCTTGGAAGTTCGTTTTAAAAGGTTTTTTTTTTTTTTCTTCTACAGCAAAGCTCACATCTAATCCTTGCCTTTAGCAAGCCGGGGTGGTTTAGAGAAAATTCCGCAGTTCTTGTTCGCCACTCATTTGAGTTGGGGGAGGAAAAAAATAAATTTAAATAAGATGTTTTCCCATCAAGATGAAACATGGCACGCTGGGCTGCCATCTCGCTGGTGATTTGATTTGATCGTTTCTGCACGTGTCTGTCTGCAGTGTGGGGGGGGGGGGGGAATCTGAATTATTTGACAGGGAAGCAGGGAGCAGGTGAGCTCATTTATTTGTCGCTGTCAATTTTTATTTGCGAATAAATTTGATGTGGAATCAGAATCTGGCACAATGAAGCCAGCTGCCGTGGAAAGGGGGGGGGGGGGGGGGGCAGGGGGGGTGCGCGTGCAGACCACGGAATAGAGCCGTTTTCGCCAAATTAGGTGTAAATGGAAACCACCATTTCACTTTGAAGGTTATTAATGTTGTGTTCACTGTAATATGCTGTTTGTATTGCCTGTGTTTGGGAAAAAAAAAAATTTTCATAATCACTCTCTGAGTAATGTTCCATTTTTATTAAATTAGTGCGGTGTTTTCAATTGCTGCATCTTGTGTATCATCGATGTTTTTTTTGGTGCGTAATGTTCACAAGTCCTCCGAACAGTATTATCATTCTGAACGCGTTCCTTTTTTTAGATGATGAAATGAGGACGCCGAGAATCAGTTAATGGCCGATGATGATTATCAGAAATGTCATAGATGGCTGTGGAATCATGAGCGGTTTCATCGGCATGGAAACATGCAGCCATCTGCTGGGAAGGAACCAAAGAAAGAAATGCGGGAGCGTGAAAGAGAGACTGGAGGCGGGGTTATCTTTGTGGGCGGGCGAAGGACGGAAGGTGGGGTGTGGAAAATGGCGTCAGATGTTAGGAGTCAGTGCTGCTGCTGGGGTCAGCAGTAACACCCTCCCCCCCCCATCGCTCGCTCTCTCTCTCTCTCTCTCTCTCTCTCTCTCTCTCTCTCTCTCTCTCTCTCCTCTCAGCCCGACCCCCTGGTGTAAACAGTACGGAGTCGAGTCATACTTTAATAACTATTCACACACTGTTTGAGAATGATTTCCAATACTGTTAATATGAGTAATCACAGGAAGGGCTCTGACACACACCGTACGAGCAGGAACTGTAGCACTTGTGGTTGTTATCAGCGATCGATCATCGTCCACCAATTACCCAATTGCATGATGGGCGATTTCAGTTTTTCGCTCGCAATGACTCAAGCGAGTATCTGCCAGGAAGTCGTTACTTCATCAGACAGAAACGCAGGCGCGTCACATGTGCACAGTGATGCCGCTCGTCTGCTTGTTTATGGTCAATCCTGATCATTAAAAAAAAAAAAAAAAAGTAATTCCGTCTCTCCCTTTTCAAGTGCAAAAAAAAAAAAGAAAAGCGGACCGGGGTTTAGCTGAAGCTGATCTCCAGGTGCCGGGAGGCAGTGGCTGTTCCTGAAGAGCGAGGAGTGTTCCAGCGGATGATTAGGGGTGATAATTGCACCGTGTGTTCCTGCCGTGTGCTGGCTGCACCCGCAGATTTCCCACACACAGCAGCGACGTTAATACTGTACACAAAATGCTGCTTAATTAATCAATGACTTGATTAGCAGAGTTAACCCGACCCCCCCCCCCCCCCCCCGTCGCCATGGCAACCGAGGAGAGAGAGAGAGAGAGAGAGAGAGAGAGAGAGAGAGGAACGTGGATTTTCGTGGATTTTCTTGGTGCCGTTCTTGGATTTGCCGTTCGACTAAATGTAGCCAGGAAAATGTTAGTCACCCGGGTGATACTGAAGCATAGAGCTGGGCTTAGTGCGGGAGCTAAGCAAGGCTGGGTTTGTTAGCGAAGATATTAGCAGGGCTGGGATTGGTTAGGACGGTAACTAACATGGGCTGGGCTTAGCTTGGCTTATACTGAAGCTAAGCAGGCCTGCATTTGGTTAGCACAGAAGAATAAGCAGAGGCTGGACTTAGTTAGCACTGAAGCTAAGCAGGGCTGTACTGGCCAGTATGGAGGGTGGAGGATTTTACCCACGTCGTTCGGCTGTGTGGTAAGGGGAGAGTGTTGGGTAGCTGCGCGCTTAGCGAGACTCTCACGTCTGTCAGCTTGTTCAGAAAGTGCCAAGAAGTAATCACTGAGAGCGCACACGCACACACACACACACACACACACCGAGTGATGGCAGTGCCCTCACACGAACACGATCCACACACACACACACTGAGCGATGGCAGTGCCCTCACACGAACACGATCCACACACACACACACACACACACACACACTGAGCGATGGCCTGTTTTTGGAGCGCCTGCCGGTTCAGCGGCTAACCGGAAGGCTGGGAGCGCCGCGCTCGCTCGTTCGCTCACTCGCTCGCTCCCATTGCCAACACCAATACGAGTCTGGCTTTAAAAAGGCTGGGCTTCTGCTTTATTAAATTGCTCAGAAACGCACCCCCGACTAACGCCGTCCGGGACCCCGACGCTGCTGCCCCCCCCTCCCGCCCCCACGGCCGCGTGGCCCCGCGCCAGAGCCCCGCCGATGAATTAACCAGCGCTTCGCTCTGGGCTGCTCTTAAACCCACAGCACTTCATCTTAATTAAGCCCCCCCCCCCCCGCCCTCCCAGTCCCCCCCCACTCCCCCTCCCCTTATTTGCTTTAGCCGGGACCTGCGGGGGGGAATCTGAGGATCAGCCAGGAGGCCCGCTGATCAGAGAGCAATTGATCAGCCGCTGACAGGCGTTGTCATTTGGGGATCAGGGGCGAGAGCACTGTGCAGTTATTTGAAAACCCCCCCCCCCCCCCCCTCTTCCCCCCCTCTTCCCCCCCCCCCCACTCGTGCCCCAGCAGGTTTCCGCTTATTGGAAACCTGTTAAATCTCTGGGTCTAAATCCTGCTGCTGTTGGTGGTTCACCTTGCTGGGTCCTAACGCGGGGAGGGGGGGGGGAGTCGGGGGGAGGGGGCGGGGGGAGGGGGGGGGGTTTTGGGGGGGCGCTGCCCGCTCCTGTTTTGCCGCTGGCGGTAAGGAGACGCGGGGTGCCGCTTGATGTTATTTCGGTTTCTCTGGCGCCTGTGGAGATCTGAGTGACAGAAGAGCAGCTCAGAATTCTTCCACTGCCTCCAAACCCGCCCAGCATCAGCCGCGTCCCGCCTCCTTTAACTGCCCCACAGCGTTCTCTTACCCACTGCGCCTGCCCTTCTATCTGCCCCTCAACATTCCTCTGCCCACCCCATCTACCCTTTTAACTGCCCCACAGCATTCCACTACCCACTGTGCCTGCCCTTCTATCTGCCCCTCAACATTCCTCTGCCCACCCCACCTAGCCTTTTAACTGCCCCTCAGCATTCCACTACCCACTGCGCCTGCCCTTCTATCTACCCTCAACATTCCTCTGCCCACCTCAAATGGGTTTCACCTTTCAGAAGCTTAAGGAGTAATGTTAATGTACATATGTTTCACCTCTTAGAGTGATGTTAATGTAAATATGTTTCACCTTTCAGCAGGATTAAAGAGTAACATTAATATAAATGTATTTCACCTCTCAGCAAGTTTGAGTAACGTTGATGTAAATATGTTTCACTTCTCTGAGTAATGCTAATGTAAATATGTCTCCCCTCTCTGAGTAATGCTAATATAAATATGTTTCACCTCTCGGAGTATTGCTAATGTAAATATGTCTCCCCTCTCAGAGTAATGTTAATGTAAACATGTTTCCCCTCTCTGAGTAATGTTAATGTAAATATGTTTCACTTCTTTGAGTAATGCTAATATAAATATGTTTGACCTCTTGAGTAATGCTAATATAAATATGTTTCACCTCTCGGAGTAATGCTAATATAAATATGTTTCACCTCTCGGAGTAATGCTAATATAAATATATTCCACCTCTCTGAGTAATGTTAATGTAAATATATTCCACCTCTCTGAGTAATGTTAATGTAAATATGTTTCCCCTCTCTGAGTAATGTTAATGTAAATATGTCTCCCCTCTCTGAGTAATGTTAATGTAAATATGTTTCCCCTCTCTGAGTAATGTTAATGTAAATATGTTTCGCCTCTCTGAGTAATGTTAATGTAAACATGTTCCCCTCTCTGAGTAATGTTAATGTAAATATGTTTCCCCTCTCTGAGTAATGTTAATGTAAATATGTCTCCCCTCTCTGAGTAATGTTAATGTAAACATGTTTCCCCTCTCTGAGTAATGTTAATGTAAACATGTCTCCCCTCTCTGAGTAATGTTAATATAAACATGTCTCCCCTCTCTGAGTAATGTTAATGTAAATATGTGTCACTGGAAGCTGGCACAGATATGTCTCTGTGAAAGAAATGGCGGCGCCCCACACACAACGTACCGCAGGCAGGGCGCTCTGTTCTCATTTACTCCAGCGCTGAACACGGCCATTTCTGCAGCGTGGAGAGAGGGAGAGAGGGAGAGGGGGAGGGAGGGAGAGGGGGAGAGAGAGAGGAGGGAGGGAGAGAGAGAGAGAGAGGGAGGGAGGGGGGAGAGAGAGACAGAGAGGGTGAGGGAGAATAAGGGGGAGAGAGAGGGAGAAAGAGAGAGAGAGAGAGGGTGAGGGAGAGAGAGAGACAGAGAGGGTGAGAGAGAGAAAGGGGGAGAGAGAGGGAGAGGGAGGAAGAGAGAGAGAGATGGAGAGAGAGAGAGAGTGGCAGAAAGAGAGGGGGAGAGTGGGAGAGGGTGAGAGAGAGAGGGAGGGAGAGAGAGAGAGAGGAAGAGAGAGGGAGAGTGAGGGAGAGAGAGAGTGGCAGAGGGAGAGAGGGAGTGGGGGAGAGAGAGAGAGAGAGAGAGAGAGTGTGTGTGTCTACCTCAGGCTAATATAAATGAGTGGTAATATACGCTTTCATTTGCCTTTATGCCGTGATCACTCTAAATGTGGATGGAGGAGATACTGACTGCGCTGACTTCTAAAAGGGAAATGGATGTCTGGTGATTACGGAGGGATTGTGTTTGATAGGAAGCACTCGAGCGAGCCGCGGCGGGCGATCCAGGTAGCGGATCTTCGGCGCGCCGAGGAGGATGCGCGGCACTCCGCCGTTAATCGTCTTTTTTTTTCCGAGGAGGCTAAATTTTGTACATCCGCCAGGTTTAATTTTGCGTGCTTAATCTGGTCTAGTCATTATGAAAAAATAAGAAAAAAAGTGTTCGTTGTTTTTTTCTACGCGTGTATTACTGAAAGTCTGCCGTATGAATTTCAAATGATTTTAACAAACACACACAGTGCCCTCCAGAATTATCGGCTCCCTTGGTAAATATGAACAAACAGAAAAAATGCCTTTGTTGTTTATCGGCTTGATCTTACACTCAAAATATGAGGAAAACGTTACCTTTAATTTGCATAAAATTATTCAGAGAAAAAACAATCTTTGTTTTTAAAAAGTCTAAGCGTGGGTGTGGTTATTTCGAGGGGCTTAGGTGCTGGAAGCAAAAACTCCATTCACTTTTTACCTCGATTTGAAGAGCATTTCCCAACCTTGGATGGGCTTGAAACTGGTCGAATTATCACTTCAAAAAATTAGCAATAGTGTGGAAATATTTTCTTTCGTTGGAAAAAAGGCAAGGATACAAGACAGTATATGTAACATTTTTTTGAAAATATATAAAAATACCAGTTCCCAAAAGCATTGTGTGAGGACTCATCCAGTCACAAAGCTCAAATTTTTTGTAGGTCGGCCATTTTGTCGAAGTAAAGTTTCAGTAGGTTACTCCAGTCGTCAAGTCGTTTGGGAACTCCTAGCCCCGCCCACGTTTCCACTCCATTGGCTCTGACCCAAGTCATCACCATAATAACAGGCGCTGAAGCTCATGGGTACTGTAGTATTTGAAACATAAATTTATCATAATTTTTCATAATCCGGGAGACTCCCTGGACTCTCAGTTGCGTAATATTGTGATTATTGCTTTGATTAAAATCTTCAAGCTGGGAATCTGTGTCTAAACAACTCTTAGCCCCCACCCGTGTTTCCGCTCTATAAAACGTTTTTCTCAGAAATGCGTGTCCATTATTGGCACCCCCAACAATTCCTATGAACTGAATTAAATTGGTCTATATTCCCATTCATATTTTCAATTTTTTATGCGGTCATCCATGTCTTCCTGTTCAACTGGGGTGTAAACATTGAGGTGACATGCGCGCCAAACTCCCTTCGTCACCCGGCAACATGGGGAAGATCAGAGAATGCACAAATGAAACGTGACACTGGTTGTTGACTTTCATAAATCTGGCAAAGGCTATTAAAACCCAGCTAAACGTTTGAAAATACCCACCTCTACTGTGGCAATAAGAAGTTTCAAGCACCTGGTGAACCTAGAAGAGGACACGAGTGTATTTTGCCCCCTTGCACAATGAGGAGGGTGGTTTGTGAGGCAAAAGTTTCTCCACGGATCACAGTTGAAGAATAGCATAATTTGGTCGCATCCTGGGGTCACCAGCTCTCCAAAAACTGCAGTTAGGCACAAGCTCCATGCCAACAAGCTATTTTGAATGTGTTTGCCTGAAGGGAGCCTCTGCTGTCATCAAACCACATACATAAGTGCTTCGAGCTTCCTAAACATCACTGGAACTTTGATTGGAACTTGGGTTTTTATAGTCAGATGAGCTTTTTTTTTTGGTCAAAAATAGAGTGATTGGCAACACAAACAGCAGAGACGGATTTGGTGCTAGAAGAGGAATGTTATGCACCAAAGAAAGGAATCCCCCACTATGACGTATGGTGGTGGATCTGTGGTGAAATGGGGTTGTTGTACTTTCCAAGGCCCTGGGAGCCTCCTTATGCTACATGGCATCATGGACTCCATCAAATACCAGGAGATTTTAAATCAAAATCTGGCCGCCTCTGCCAGGAGGCTAATCTGGATTGTGGTTGGATCTTCCATCCAGGGCCTGTGATCCAAAAGCCACACCAAATCCACACAAACGTGGGTTAACTGTAACTGACCACAGAATCTACCTTTTGCAATGGCCATCCCATTCGGCTAAATTGAACCCCCATTGAAAACTGTGGGGTGAGCTGAATAGGAGAGTCAACAGGCGAGGACTAAGGTCACAGATCTGGTGAGATTACAATACATTACAGGCTTTTAGCAGACGCTCTTATCCAGAGCGACTTACACAACTTTTTACATAGCATTGTACATTGCATCCATTTACACAGCTGGATATATACTGAAGCAATTCAGGTTAAGTGCCTTGCTCAATGGTACAACGGCAGTGCGTCCTACCTGTGACCTTTGGGTTACAAGACCAGCTCCTTACCCATTATACTACACTGCCGCCCACATGATTTGAAGAATGGCCTCGGATGTACACAAGCCTTGTGTATATCAGCATTATAAGAGATGACTTGGAGCCATTATCTTGGCATAGGGATGTGCCCAAAGTACTAATGTAAGGTTGTCAATAATTGTGGCACAATTGGTCTTTTTCAGAATAAAAATAACTTTGTTTTAAAGATTTTTTTTGTTCCCCCTCTCTGAGCAATGGTGTCACAATAGCACTATATTATTTTCTCATATTTGCTGAGCACAGAAAACATTGGATAAACAATTAAGAGAATGTTATACGGCATTTTTTTTTTTTTTTTTTTTAGCTCATATTAATTGAGGGTGCCGATAATTCCGGAGGGCCCTGTGGAAAGTCGATTCGTTTGTGATGCACGCGTGGAATGAGGGAAAATGCTGCATAAAATCCTTCGTTATCGGGGAAGCAGCAGCAAAGATCACAGCATCCAACCAACAGATCAAAGCAGCGCACGGTTCCCTGTGAAAATCGAGAAGACAGGAAGGCTCAAGCTGATTTAAAATCAATAACTTTATTAATCCAAGGGTGTTTTTTTTTTTTTGCTTTTTTTTTTCCTACATGGTGCTGTTCCTGCCTCTCGTCCAGTGCATGCTGGGTTTAGCTCCAGCCCCCCCCCACAACCCTGCTCAGGATAAGCGGGTATAGATGATGGATGGATGTATGGATGGTGCTCATGCAAGTTTTTACTTGTAAATTTATGTCGTAAAACTTTTTTGTTTGTTTGGCCTTTGGCCTGTTCTGTGTTCTGCCATGTATATATATATATATATATATTTTTTTTCCCCTAGCATTATTCTAGCTGGCATTTAAAAAGTTGTGTGTGTGGGCTTGCTTCAGACACCATGTTCCACACTCTCCACAGCTGGGCAAAGGGCTGTTTTTCTAGCTATTATTAAACCTGTACAGTCGGCGTATACTTTTAAGGTTTTGAAGAACCAAAGGCACAAGAAAACAGTGGAATGTACACCGACAGGCTAAACATGTAAAGAACTGTGTTTGTGTGTCTTGTGGGGGCTTTTCCGGTTCTTCATATGTGACTTTTGGGTGTATTTTTTCATTTCCATTTTCTCAAACAGTGCCTATTAATTTTGCGACTGCAGTGGCATCCTGCGGTAAAGCGCATTGTGTGTGTGTGTGTGTGTGGGGGTGGGAGTGAGAGTGAGAGAGGGAGAGAAAGAGTTTTTATGTACATGAAGCTGCTTTTCCAAAACCTCCGCTTGGCCTTATAACACTATCCCCAGAGCCTTATGCAATCTGTAGCCAAGACAAACTTGAGTCACATGGTTTTGTCTGACTGGGTCACGTGGTCCTATGTAATTGGGTCACATGGTCCTGTCTGACAGGCGTCATGTGGTCTGACAGGCTGACGAGGTGGCTTGCTATCTCGTGGCTGGTGCTAATGTGCAGATTGGGCTTTGGCTGGATGCATCCGACCAGTAAACACTGAGCTGTAGGCTGTTCTGTGCTGCGTATTAATGCAGGTTCAGTAGTGTGCTATCCCAGATGGCCTGTTTGGGTTCTTCAGGAGTTGTAAGATTAGTACTGAACCTAGCATTAAGGAAACATAGATAGCCCTGTCTCCCTGGGATCACACCGGTGACTATATTATTTTACACTATGTATATCTGATCATTCTTACTCCCTGTGTAGGAGCTGTTAGGCTGACTAAATAAGTGTTTCCCTTTATAAATCGCTTTTTCACATTCACACTCAAGGACTTGGCCCTGGTGAATTGTGGACTTCTCTGTTAAAATGTGCAGAGTCTCCACGGCTGTGGAGAAAATAGTGTGGCTGAATTAGCAGGCAAGTTGCTTACATTCTGGCCATTTAACAGAGTGACTGCAGTTATTAATGTAAACTCGGACCCAAAATGCATTTTAAATAGTCCCTAAACTTTAAATCAAGGGGCAGGAAGCACCTTCAGAGATGTGTTGCCTTTTCGATTTGAAGGAAGGAGCTCGATCATTCGGTTGTGTAATATCTCTGTGTGATGTATTTTCTCAGTCACTAGGTGCAAGGAGAGAGGGTACTCGATATCTGGGCCCAATGAATCTCCTCTTTTCCAGTGTGCTTTTGTAACAGTGCCACATTCAAGTGGCTCAGCCACATAAAATGAGTCATGTACTTCTTAATGACTCTCTGCTGTTTCCTTATCCCCCTAATGAGTTCTTATAAAATAGATAAACAAATAAATCAAGTAAGAACAATTGGCACGGACTATTGGCTGATGTTAATTATGGCATATAGCCTGTCAAGCGCAATTAGCGAACTGCTATCTGCTGCAAGTGACGTTTCCACGGCAACGCGGTTACCTTGAAGGACGAGCCTACACAGATATAATGCACGTTTTCCCATTTTTAACTCTTCAGAGGCCGTTATGTGGTGGCCCACACAAACTCTTAATAAACTGTCGTGCTTATCCGGTTTGCATCTTAATATGTCTTCCATTATATCTTTCCCCCAATTTATTTATTTATTTTTGTTTGTGTTTTTTACCCTCGCAGTGGACGGCTGCACGGATTGGTCGGTGGACTACTTGAAATACAAGGTGCTTGTCGGGGAGCCGGTGCGGATTAAGTGCGCGTTGTTTTACGGATACATCCGGGCGAACTACACGCACGCCCAGAGCGCGGGACTGAGCCTGATGTGGTACAGGAGCTCGGGGCACGGGGACTTCGAGGAGCCCATCTCGTTCGACGGCGTCCGGATGAGCAAAGAGGAAGACGCCATCTGGTTTCGACCGGCGGAACTGCAGGACATCGGCCTCTACTCCTGCGTGCTGAGGTAAGACTCGTTTGGAGATTGTTTTCGCGAGGTGGTGGTTTGCATGGGGGGGGTTTTGACTGCAGATGCGCGTGTTATAGCAAGATTATTAGTCACATATTGCAGGCGTTGTGCGGTGGGTTTGGCTCACTTCTGCAAACGGGATCAAGGCTAAAAAACGCTAACAAACTGAGCTTTTTAGCTGATGACGGACGCAGTGAGAAACTTGTGCTGGTGCACTTTCTGCAAACGAGCTCAAGGCTAAAAAAAATGCTAACAAACGGACGCTGTTTAGCTGATGACGGACGCGGTGAGAAACTTGTGCTGGTGTACTTTCTGCAAACAGGCTAAAGGCTAAAAAATGCTAACAAACGGACGCTGTTTAGCTGATAGCGGACGCTGTTTAGCTGATGACGGACGCAGCGAGAAACTTCGCCCTGTGCCGGTCCGCTCGAATTTCCCGGCAGAGTGGCAGCGGAGAGGGGGAGTTACCGGTTACTCGGAGTTACCGGCTACTCGGAGCACATAAATCACGCCGGTTTAGGTCCACTCCGCTCCCTCTCAGTGAGTCCTCAGACCTCCTGTGGAAAAAAAATTGGGGGTGCAGAGAAGTCTTAACATGCAAGAGATTTTTTATTTTTTATTTTTTTAAATCCCTCTCCCGGGAACGATACTGTATTAAGGCACGTTGGCAGGCTCATAATTCTCCTGCCGTGCTCCCCATTAGCAGTGTGTGAGAGGCCTGTTGGACTGGAAGGACCCCCTGCTGATAGCCCCGCCCCCTACCGCCTTTACCCTTTTTTGTGTTTGTGTTTACGCCATATAGGATTATTTATTTCATTTATTTATTCGTTTATTTTTTTTTATCCATCCATCCTTCCTTTTCATCATATTTTAAATATATTTTTCTTGCCTGCTTGTGGTTTTGCTTCAGAACACTGTGAATGTATTATGACAGGCTATTCAACCCATCTAAGCTTATACGTTAGCAGCAAATCTAAGGAGTTAAAATATTTCCCACAAGGCTTTGCATTTGGCTGGAGAAATGATGCTCTGCTCTAAAACAAACTCAGGTTCCCCTCTATTCATGGGGGGTGACAGACTCCATTCTTTACACATTTATCTGTGTGGAGGTGCAGTAAGTGTTATAGCTTACAGTTAGCCACTGCTGCTGCTTACAGTTAGCCACTGCTGCCGCTTGCAGTTAGCCACTGCTGCCGTTTACAGTTAGCCACTGCTGCCGCTTACAGTTAGCCACTGCTGCCGCTTACAGTTAGCCACTGCTGCCGCTTACAGTTAGCCACTGCTGCCACTTACAGTTAGCCACTGCTGCTGCCTACAGTTAGCCACCGTTGCCGCTTGCAGTTAGGCACCGCTGCCACTTGCAGTTAGCCACTGCTGCTGCTTGCAGTTAGCCACTACTGCCACTTACAGTTAGCCACTGCTGCTGCCTACAGTTAGCCACTGCTGCTGCCTACAGTTAGCCACTGCTGCTGCTTACAGTTAGCCACTGCTGCTGCCTACAGTTAGCCACTGCTGCCGTTTACAGTTAGCCACTGCTGCCGTTTACAGTTAGCCACTGCTGCTGCTTACAGTTAGCCACTGCTGCTGCTTACAGTTAGCCACTGCTGCCGCTTACAGTTAGCCACTGCTGCTGCTTACAGTTAGCCACTGCTGCCGTTTACAGTTAGCCACTGCTGCCGCTTACAGTTAGCCAATGCTTCTGCTTGCAGTTAGCCACTGCTGCCGCTTACAGTTAGCCACTGCTGCTGCCTACAGTTAGCCACTGCTGTTGCTTACAGTTAGCCACTGCTGCCGTTTACAGTTAGCCACTGCTGCCGCTTACAGTTAGCCACTGCTGCTGTTTACAGTTAGCCACTGCTGCGTTTACAGTTAGCCACCGCTGCCGCTTACAGTTAGCCACTGCTGTGGCCTGCGCCCATCTGTAATGTCCGGAATAAGTGTCTGTGAAAAAGTGTAATGGCATCCGGGGCTGCATCCTTTCTCCTTCACCTGCTGCGCAGAGCGCTGGGTGATGCAGCGGGAAGCTCGCGGATCGGGAGCCATTTTCGGGCGCGGGGAGAAGAGAGGGAGTGCGAAAACGCCGTCTCGCGGCGTTCAGTTTGGGCATGATTGGGCAGCTGACAGACGGGTTTCATATGTGCTCACCTGGGCTCACCTGGGCTCTCGCTGGGCTTTTGCGTGTGTTTTTGTGTGTTTCTTTCCGCCCGGAGGCCTGCTGCCTGTCAGCCTGATCTGACAGAGTGGGCGCGTCCCTGTGGGGCTCGGGGGGAGAGAGCTCTTCACTGCAATCAGGTTTTTTTTTATTTTTATCTTTGATGGGAAAGAAGAGACTCCTCAGCGCAGGACGGTTCCGGTTCGCGCGGGTCCTCATCTGTTTTCGGTCGCCTCCTGTAACGACACACGTGTCCCGTACCCGTGCTTATGGGCGGCTCGCTTGCAGGTAATTCGGCACAGGATCCGTCCCATCCTGAGCAAGGGGAAGATGTTGTCTTCAGACCACTCCCACAAACAGGGCTTAACATTCAGGGGTGGCCTAAGTAAGGGTTTGGCCCTGTGTGTGCAGCTCCCAGGGCTGTGTTTAGGCTGAGGAAAATCACTGTCTATAGACTGTCTACATGGCGGTAGAGGCAGGCTTAAAGCCTTGTCTTAACATGAGCCAGTGTGGACATCTGTACCATCCTGTGTCTGAACTGTAACCACGAAGACTACACTGAGACTGAAGAGTAACAGCACTCGGACCACATTGAGAGGGCACTGTGACTGCTGCACTGTGACTGTGCTGTGACTGCCACTCTGTGACCGCTGCACTATGACTGCCGCTCTATGACTGCTGCACTATGACTGCTGCACTGTTTCTGCTGCACTGTGACTGCTGCTGTTCTGCTGCACTATGACTGTACTGTGACCGCTGCACTATGACTGCTGTACTGTGACTGCTGCACTGTTCTACTACACTGTGACTGCACTGTTCTACTGCACTGTGACTGCACTGTGACTGCTGCACTGTTCTACTACACTGTGACTGCACTGTTCTACTGCACTGTGACTGCTGCACTGTTCTACTGCACTGCATCTGCTGCACTGTGACTGCTGCACTATGACCACTGTACTGTGACTGCATTTCTATGGCGATACTGTGACTGCAGTGTTCTACTGCACTATGACTGCTGCACTGTGACTACCGCACTGATCTTCTGCACTGTGACTGCACTGTGACTGCTGCACTGTGTCTGCTGCACTGTGACTGCTGCAGTGTTCTACTACACTGTGACTGCACTGTGACTGCTGCACTGTGTCTGCTGCACTGTGACTGCTGCAGTGTTCTACTACACTGTGACTGCACTGTTCTACTGCACTGTGACTGCTGCACTGTTCTACTGCACTGCATCTGCTGCACTGTGACTGCTGCACTATGACCACTGTACTGTGACTGCATTTCTATGGCGATACTGTGACTGCAGTGTTCTACTGCACTATGACTGCTGCACTGTGACTACCGCACTGATCTTCTGCACTGTGACTGCACTGTGACTGCTGCACTGTGACTGGTGCACTGTGACATGACCGCCGTTTATGGGAAGGGGAGAAATGGCCGCACTCGCCCCGGCTGTGCTCTTTCGGGCTCCGGTCATGTGACCTGAAGGAGCGCAGTCACTCGGCCCCCTCACAGCTGCATAATGGGGCCTGATTCTATTTGCACGAGTGTGTGGCTTTTATTTGTCACAGCTGTTTAGCCTCATTATGGCCAGTGCTTACTCTACTGCAGCCTCCTGACGAATAATTCCCCTCCCCTCGGCACTACAAAAAAAAGAACCCCAACCTGGCTCAGGTCCTCCTCTCTCGTATAAAGACGTAGGCTATTTGGAAAGCAAAAGGGCTTTTCTGTTAAAAAATTATTGACTGGACATGATCGCGTTAAAAAATAAATAGCGCAGATGAGCAGGGGGAACATAAGGAATCACTCAAAGCCACCTTACGGGCAGATGCGCGCTAATCCACACTACTGCAACAGGGAACACGGGACTGCAGTGTGGTTTACGAGTGGGCTAGGTTTACGAGTGATGTGAAGTCTCTGAGTTTGTTTGTACGCACATGATTGCTACTGATCTCTATTTGATCGTTGCATTATTTTTTCCCTGTGGTGGCTATCATTCTCCAGCGCAATGCTAAGGCCGTCTCTGTTGTCTGTGATCAGTGGTGTCTAACGGGTTAAGCTAAGCCTATTTGCAGCACCCAGCCTGCATTGGGACAGTGGTTCTTTTGAACCTCGTAAAATGGTGGCTCTTTCTTCTCTTTTTCTTAGTGAACCCTGTGAAATGGTTGCTCGTTCTCTTTTTCTCATTGAACCTCATTAAGTGTTGGCCTTTTCTTCTCTTTTTCTTGTTGAACCTCGTAAAATGGTGGCCCATTCTTTTCTTTTTCTTGTTGAACCTCATAAAATGGTGGCCCATTCTTTTCTTTTTCTTGGTGAACCTCGTAAAATGGTGCCCCATTCTTTTCTTTTTCTTGGTGAACCTCGTAAAATGGTGGCCTGTTCTTCTCTTCTTCATTGGTGAACCTTGTAAAATGGTGGCCCATTCTTTTCTTTTTCTTGGTGAACCTTGTGCAATGGTTGCCTGTTCTTCTGTTTTACTTAGGGCCACCATCTTACAAGGTTCAGTTTCTTCTCTCTTTCTCCATCTTCAGTCTTCACATTTCCAGCGCTTGGGCTGCTTGCCTTTGGCCCACACACAGGTTGGCACTGACACACAATGCTCCATGCCAGTTGCACAATAACCCAATTATGATCTGATCCACTAGAATACGGTACAATGGGCTTTGAAAGTCATCAAATGCACATCTGCTGTTGAGCGGCCATGTGTGCATCAACCCATCCAAATATGCGACATGGATCTGGAAGATTGGTCAGGTGTGATGTATTTTACATTTGCTTTCCGGTCTATTTTTAAATTACATTGGAAACCAAGATCCTGTTATGTTATTGTGAACAGTGCCATTGTTCTGGGCTGCTCATCACAGAGCAGATCATATATAGGATCTGTATGAGCTTTTAATCTATGTACATGATAACACGTATGATACATATATGTAACACATAATAATATATAATATAATAATAGTATATATGATATACAGTGAGCTCCACAATATCTGGGACACAGATATTTTTTAATTTTATTTGGCTCTGTACTCCACAGTTTTTGACGTATAATCAAACAATTCATGTGTGGTTAAAGTGCACATTCTCTGCTTCTATTTAAGGGTGTTTTTATACACTTTGGTTTTACCATACATAAATCACAACACAACTTTTTATACATAGCCCTCTGCTCTCTGTAGGCTCTTTTAGGCACTTCTTAGCAAGCTGTAACCCGGCCATCCTGTTTTTGCGGGAAAACCAATGGTTTGCATCTTGTCAAGTAGCCCCTGTAGTTCTGTTCATGAAGTCTCCTGTGGGCTGTAGTCACAGACACATCCACACCTGCCTGCTGAAGTGTGTTTCTGATGTGTTGATTAGGGGTTTGGGGGTTTTTCTTCATTATGCTGAGAATTCTTTGGTCATCAACTGTAGAGGTCTTCCTTAGCCTACCCCAGGCCCTTTGTGATTACTGAGCTCACTAGTGCTCTCTTTCTTCTTAATGGTGTTCCAAACAGTCGATTTTGGGAAGCCAAATGTTTGTCCTATGTCTCTGACTGTTTATATCTTATTTCTCAAACTCATAATCACTTTCTTGACTTTCATTGGCACAACTCTGATCCTCATTTAAACAAACACCAATAACAGACTCTACAGGCGATCAAAAGCCTAAAAACAGTGTTATCCAACTCTGTTCATGGAGATGTAACCATCCTGTAGGTTTTCACTCCAACCCTGACAAAGCATACCTCATTCAACAGCTGGAGATCTCGTTGAGCTGCTAATTAGTAGAGTCAGGCATACCAAATTACAGTTGAAATGTAAACCTACAGGATGGTGGATCACCAGGAACATGGTTGGTTATCACTAGCATAGAACCAGGACTAGATACTGAAAACTTTCTTATAACTACATTAAGAAAGTAATTTAACATGTGAATAATCAGAAATACACGTGAAGCCATTTGTCCCAAACATTATGCTGGGGATTATGAAAAGTGCTGCATTTTCTACAGGGTGGAACCAAAATATATAAAAATTCCCTTTAATAAGCTTAGAATCAACACTTTAACCACATGTGCATGTGTGTGTGTGTGTGTGTGTGTGCATGTATGTACATACTGTATGTGAATAAACATAGGTGATGTGTGTGTGATCATGTTGTGAACATACACTATTATACAAATAATATTCATACATGTAATATGTGCGATATTTATAATAATAAATGCGATTATATGCATAATACTGGCCATTGATTGTGAGAGCAAAAAATATCAACTGGTTTCGAGTAGATTCACTTATTTTTGCACACTGCCCCCTGCAGGCACAATGCTGAACTTCAAAAAAAAAAAAACAACAAAGCTGTTCTGGCCTTCTTTCATGAAGGGTTGCCATGGAAGAGTTTCTGAAATTGCGGGATTTTATCTGTTTTTATAAGTGAGGGGCCTTCAAATAGGTTCATTCCTTTATTTTCAGCTCACATAATAAAAAAATAAAAATAATAATAGCATTGCTTGAAACGGCTTCAGATATGCAAAGTTCAGCAAAAGCCCTTTTAAAGTAATTGCGTGTCTTGCGCAGCAGTTGTACGGACTATAGCCCTGATTGCTCAGAAGGGTCTGTGGCAGAAATGGAAATTTTGTAAAAAGAGGAAGTCTGATCCCGGGTGTGAAAGTTATTTCCCCGCGTTGGGTCTGTTTCTCTCAGAACAGCCTTGTGTGCGCTGATATCACGCCAGTGAGCTTGCACTCGCTTGTCAAACTGCATTATTGATGCCTTGCCTTGCACTTTAAAACAAAATGCACCGAGCCAGGTTTTTCAAAAGAAATTTGCACGTAATGATGTGGTAATAACTTATTAACCTTTTGTGTTAGGTACCTCCTTCCATAAACGCTTCATTAGTCCGCTTTATTACAACCTGCAGCTTTTAATACTGAACAGAAAAAGCTTGTTGGATTGGAATGATTAGCTTAACCACCTGAAGAAGCTTTTGTCCATTTCAATAAAGCACTCATTTCATTTTTTAGATGTTTCCTTTTAGTGTTTCGGTCCTTAAATGATGTCACTGAGTTGCAAGAAGGTATCGAAGAAGCTGTGAGCGTCATCAGGGTAACGCCGTGGACACACCCTCTTCTAGGAGGCCTCCGAACGTGTAGATAATTTGTGACCCAGCAAGGATGGGCTCATGTTGTGACCCAACAGGGGTGGACTCACGTTGTGACCCAACAGGGTGGACTCACGTTGTGACCCAACAGGGGTGGACTCACGTTGTGACCCAACAGGGGTGGACTCACGTTGTGGCCCAACAGGGGTGGACTCACGTTGTGGCCCAACAGGGGTGGACTCACAACGTGACCCAGCAGGGGTGGACTCACAACGTGACCCAGCAGACATGGGCTCACGTTGTGACCCAGCAGGGATGACCAATTGAGCTCCTCCAGACGAGCAGGTCTGGTGTGTCTTAAGGAAGCAGGCGTGCTGCTTGCAGACAGTAATGGCGGATCTCTGAGTGGGATATTAAACCAGTATTTTTGGGCCCTTCACGAGGACAAAATGGCCGACGCAGGACATATTAAAGCGGCTGGGTGTTTACCTGGGCGTTCCACCAGACCAATATATTCATCAGCAGAAATGTAATGTAATGAGTGTCCGGCCCTGCCATTGTGATGCCATTATCGGGCCTGGCGGTATGATGCAGCTCTTACTGTATCTCGAGGCTACCCCCCCCCCCCCCACCCCCCATCCGCCCACCAGCCCCCGCTATGGAAGACCCAGCTGCAGCTTTCCCCACCCTTCACTTTAAAAGTACAAGGAGGCTGCTTCTGTTAATGCTGAATTTGGATTAGGCTGCCCGTACAATAGAGTAGACAAAAGGGGTGGAATGGGGGGGGGGGGGGTTCTCCTTTTAGGAGCTGGAGGATTACAGTCTGCGGAGGGGTGGAGAATTACTCACTTCCATCGCCATCGCCGAGCTGTGCCAGCTAAATCCCTTTTTGCAGTCACCCTTCTTCTAAGGTTGTTGCGATGGCTCTTCCCTGCTCTACAGAATTTAGCCAATGCAGGTTCCTCAGAGTTTAGCACAGTCTTAAAGTTCTGCTGAAGGTGTCTCTTTCCGAGCCCGTCTGTCCTTCTGATTTTCTGTCCGTCCGTCTTAGTTTGTATGTTCTCCCATCCGTTCTCCCTTCTCTGTTTCATATCATTGTTTTGGATGTATATTATTGCATCATATTTATTTAATAGCTTGTTTAAGGGCCTGTGTATGCTGTTTGACAACATTAGATAAAATGCTTCCTATTAAATTTTTTATTTTTTATTTTTATTTAACCTTAATTTACCCAGGGTACTAAATAGTGACTGGTTAGTGAGTGTTGTTGATGGACATCTTCCCTTTGGTTATTATACTTTTTTTTAACCACATTTATCAAGAAGCAACTGAATTGAATTGTTTGTAAAAAAAAAAAAGAAAAAAAACAATGTAGCTTTAAATATTAATGTTGGGATCAGCCGATGATTTGACCTCCATTGAGAAAGGACCTGATTTTTTTTTTTTTTTTTTTTTTGCTGTTCAGAAAATCTGTTTGTTTGCCTCCTGGCCCCGGCCAATCAGGCGAGAGACCAGGAGCTGTCAAATTACTTCCGAACGATCGTGACCTGACGGGTAGCGTCGTCGTCGTCGGGAAAGAACAAGCGGTTCTTCACGCCGCTAACGTCGGTAGCGCTTTCGTCTGCGATCCGCGGTGCGGAACGTCGGCTTAAGCGCCTGCTTGTGACTTTCCGGGACGTGAAATGGGTGCTCGAGAGCAATTTAGCTGCCAGCGTTGAAAGATTCAGAAAGCTGTGTGAAGGGCCCGAGCGCTTCGTAGCGTGCGCTAACAGGGCTTGAGCGCTCGCTGCTTGTCCTGTGTTTTTCCCCTCGGAAGAGCTCGCTGAGAACATCAGCAGGCGCATCGCTCAACTCGTTACAGGAGAGCCATTGATTCCTCTCCTCGAGATCTGTATTGGATGTGCGGTACATATTAGATATTAGTGCCGTGGACAGTAGATGTTAGGAATCGGTACTTATCTTCCGTTAGATGTAAGAGAACAAGGCCACAGTGAAGTAGATATGCTTTACTCTTATCAAGCAAGCAAGATGTCCAACTGAAATACATTTGTACCTTTTCCAGGAAAAGGTACTTAATGTAGTTTTGTCTTTTAGTCTTTGTTTCTTTTGTGTACAAGGTCTTTTTCATGTTTTGTCTTTTGTGTGGACCCTAGAAACTGTCGCTGCTGATGTACAGTATCTAATGGGGACCCAAATTAAACAAAAGATTTTCAGTGAAAATGTCTTTGTCTGGTTAAGGTACGCTAATGCACACTGGCATAAAAAAAAAAGTCCTCCAGTCTCTCTCACACACACAGGTGTGCATTCACACACACACACGCACTCAATCACACACAAGCGTACCTGTGCTCTCTCTCTCAGTTTCTCACACGCACAGGTGTGCATTCACACACACACACACTCATTCAATCACACACAAGCGTACCTGTGCTCTCTCTCAGTCTCTCTCACACACAGGTGTGCATTCACACACACACACACACACTCAATCACACACAAGCGTACCTGTGCTCTCTCTCTCAGTTTCTCACACGCACAGGTGTGCATTCACACACACACACGCACTCAATCACACACAAGCGTACCTGTGCTCTCTCTCTCAGTTTCTCACACACACAGGTGTGCATTCACACACACACTCGCACTCAATCACACACAAGCGTATCTCTGCTCTCTCTCTCAGTTTCTCACACGCACAGGTGTGCATTCACACACACACACGCACTCAATCACACACAAGCGTACCTGTGCTCTCTCTCTCAGTTTCTCTCACGCACAGGTGTGTATGCACAGCGGGATCTGTACTGCACACAAGCTCACACAATAGCTCACACACACAAGTGTACACATGCTCTCTCTCTCTCTGTCTCTCACACAAATACACGCACACATATGCACACAAACACACATGCACTCAATCACACACACAAGCGTACACATGCTCTCTCTCTCTCTCTGTCTCTCACACAAATGCACGCACACAAACACACATGCACTCAATCACACACACAAGCGTACACATGCTCTCTCTCTCTCTCTCTCTGTCTCTCACACAAATGCACGCACACAAACACACATGCACTCAATCACACACACAAGCGTACACATGCTCTCTCTCTCTCACACAAATACACGCACACATATGCACACAAACACACATGCACTCAATCACACACACAAGGGTACATGTGCTCTCTCTCTGTCTCTTACGCACGCACACGCACACAAACACACATGCACCCAATCACACACACAAGGGTACATGTGCTTTCTCTCACAAATACACGCACACACACACACACACCAACACACATGCACTCAATCACACACACAAGCGTACATGTGCTCTCTCTCTCTGTCTCTCACACAAATGCACACACACACACAAACACACATGCGCTCAATCACACACACAAGGGTACATGTGCTCTCTCTCACAAATACACGCACACACATGCACTCAATCATGTGCTCTCTCTCTCTCTCTCTCTCTCTCTGTCTGTTTCTCCCTCTCTCTCTGTCTCTCTCCCTCTCTCTCTCTCTCTCTCTCTCTGTCTCTCACACACACCGCGCACGGTGTTGTGCTGGGACCGTGCGCCGGTGAACGCTCTCCACTCTGAATGATGAAATCAGGCTGCTCCTTAAACTCATTAGGGATTGTTACTCTTATAAAGGAAGATGATGAAGTGCTTAGTTAGGGGAAGAGCCATTCATCTTAACCTGAAGTGGCGGGCCGCTTTGCCGTTTCTGCCGGGATGCAGGTACGTAGACAATGCCATGCACCCCCCCCAACCCCAACCCCCCCCATTCCCGCCCCCCCCAAACTGCCACAGCGGGCGCTCAGTTAATCGCTGCTGGGTAGGGTCGGCGGCACTGATTGGCTGCTGAAGCCCCTGACCTCTCTACGACCCGCGCTTGCCCAGGTTTTGATTCCACAGTCTGCGCAGTTAATGTCTTTGCAGTGGCCTTCATTAAAACATTTGTCATTCCTGCTCATCCTCGCTGTGCGATGGCATATTTTAATAGCGCCAATGTGCTGACTGCAGCAGCTTGGACAGATCAGGTGTTTTCCCGTGGAAGAGGGCTGAGCATCTCCAGAAAATAAGCTTGATGTAAACTTAAAGGGGGTTTTTTTTTTCTCCTTCCATTCATTTAAAAGTTAATTTGTATATTTTCGATGTCAGTGCTGAAAACACCAGAGACCCACCGCCGGTGTATCAAATTGTCACAATATTTTTAAAATCGGTTTTTAAATTTCACGCTTTCCCGACTCTTCGGCAAGTGCCGGTGCAGCCTTTGGCCTTGTGGGGAAGCACCGAGGCACCATGGGATAGCTTCTGTCTCGGGCAAGCTGTTCTCGGGAGGTCCCAAAAGAGGTTTAATGACAAAAAGAGGTTTAATGGCATGACCATCCGTCTGACTCCTCCCCCTTTGGCCATCCACAGCTTTTAGATCCGAGCTCTGTTCCATGAAAAATTGTTACTCTTTTCACAGACCATGAAATTATGGAAATAATAGCTGTGTGGATTATGCATGGCTCAAATGGTGTTACATCTCTCAAACAATATTCCAGCAGCGATATTTAACATTTAGCAAAACAGCCCACAGCACGTTGAATTGCATGCCTTATTTCATACATACAAATGTGTGCTTATGCTAATCTCTCAGATACGGTGCCAGTGACATTTGAGAGCGACTGTTTGGAGTTAGCGCTGCCACACAGCACAGGTACTCTGTCTCTGGAGATGTGGCAGGGTTGGGTTGTACAGTGGAGAGTGTTTAATGGTCTGTGTCAAGTTATCCCTCCTACGGAGGGAGAAAACTTGACCAGCTGTGTTTGCCTGAGTTGAAACCTGCTCACCTCTCGGGTGGGTCTGGAAGGTTCCGCAGTAAGGAAGGTGGTGTCCAGGTGCGATGGCCATGGTTCTTGACTTGCTCCTGCTACTCTGCCGCAAGGTGGACTGAAAGTAGCAGTTACAGTCCGCATTGTTGCTGAAATTTAGGCGCACAGTTGTGTAATGAGCATAAATTGATGATTCATGGTCTAGAAGATTGTTTTTTGATTTAATTGTGGCTCTTTCAGGTTGCCAGTTGATTGCCGATACATTTTAAAAGCTGTATGTGTTTGGCTAACGTCCCATAAAAACCACTGGTGCTCTTAAGTGGAACAGTTGACTGGACAGTTGACTTATCCAGCGCTGCTTACTCCATCCTGGCTAAACGCATGTTTTAAGCCCCACCCCTCTGCATGGGTGATCATCTTTCTGCTGCCGCCTCAATGGACGACACCTAACTCATGCGAATTCGCAGGGACCTCTGGGAAATTCCCAGCTGTGCCACCACGGGCCGGGTTGATTCCTCGGTCACTGTACATCGTCATCCCCCCACGCAGGTGTGGATTTGTCCTCCTGGCCCACTCGTTTGTTGGGCAGACGAAGTAAAGGTCATGCTTGGCTAATTCGGGCTCAAAAAAGAGGCGTTAAGTCTGTGACTTCGGGAACGTATGCAGCTGCCATTAATAGGAAAAAATGTCAAGAGTGTCTGAGAGGCGCTGATAATATTGTCATGTCGTAACGAGATGTGTGCGGCCACTCTGCGGCAGGTGCCGGGCGTCGAGTTGTGTCTACACCTTAAGCCGAGGGCTCTTGCCAGTGTAAATGTCAATGTTTTAATCTCCGATTATTTATTGCGTCTTATGAGGTTCTCCAGATATATTTATGGCGGTTCTGGGGATCTCTGCTTATTGGGTATTATGACTGTGGGTTTCTCTGGTTATTTGTCATGGCTGTAGGGTTCTGATTATTCATTTTGACCGTAGGGTTCTCTGGTATAATGACTGTAGGGTTCTGTGGTTATTTGTGATGACCGTAGGGTTCTGTGGTTATTTGTGATGACCGTAGGGTTCTGTGGTTATTTGTGATGGACCGTCGGGTTCTGTGGTTTCCTTGTGATGGACTGTAGGGTTCTCTGATTATTTATAATGACTGTGGCGTTTTCTGGTTGTTTGTCATGGCTATAGGGTTCTCTTATTATTTGTCATGGCTGTAGGGTTCTCTTGTTATTTGTCATGGCTATAGGGTTCTCTGGTTATTTATAATGACTGTAGGGTTCTCTGGTTGCTTATAATGACTGTAGGGTTCTCTGATTATTTATAATGACTGTAAGGTTCTCTGATTATTTGTAATGACTGTGGCATTTTCTGGTTGTTTGTCATGGCTATAGGGTCCTCTGGTTATTTGTCATGGCTGTAGGGTGCTTCACGCTATTTATAATGGTACTGAGGTTCTTTGATTATTTATGTTGTTTGTTTTCTCTGATTATCTGTGATGTCTGTGGGGTTCTGTTGTTATTTATGATGGGTTTCTGAAAATCCAGCGTCGGTTTCCTCTAGATGATTCTGCCGAGAGATGCTTTGTCTGAACATTCTGATACTTTACCTTAGACCCAGTGTGCATGCACGTGGGCAGGTTTGGCTCTTAGCTGTGTGGGTGGTCAGTGCCACGGTTGCCCTCTGCAACCTCAGAATGGTGGTTTCTATGGTACCTGACCTCACCTGAGCTGACCTGACCTGACCTCGGTCAAACTGGATCTGAAACTGTAACTCTGCATTGCTGAAAGTAAGAAAGAAACATGAATTTTGAAAATCATCAGAATCTATAGAAGTTTTACAACTAAGAATAAGCCACCTCCACCATCCCAGAGTAACCCCTAAGAGGTCAATCCATTGTCTCAAAAGAGCCCCTGTCGAAATTAAGGGCCAAATGTTGATCAAATTCAGGCCACCAAATGTCTTTTTAAATTTCATGGTTTCGAGACCCCAATTTGAGTTCCGTTTAGTGAGTAAAATCTGCTCTCTTACCTCCCTTCCCTGCAGTTACAGTGTATTTGTTCTCTTGTGTTGAACAGTTGTGTTTTAATGGTGAAGGTTAGACCAGAAAAAAACAGGCCTCCCCTCTATCTGTAGTCATTGAGTCTTCATGTTCTTCTGCCGTTTGGCAGTTGGCCCCAAAATGTCTATTCCTAACTTCTGTTGACTTAACTCAGCCAGCTGCTTCTGAAAGCCTGGTTCAAGACGAGATCAGATTAACACGTTTTCAACAAAAATATAATCAGAGTGTAACACAGTGAAGGCAGCCTTGTGCAGTCCGTATGAAAACTGAGGTTGCAAATGAAATCATTTTTTGCATGTAACCATGAATTTGTCTCTGTGTAACTGTGAATTATGAGTTTGTTTCTGTGTAATAATCGGTTATGAGTTTGTTTTTGTGTAACAGTGAGTTATGAATTTAAGTGTAACAATAAGTTATGAGTTTGTTTCCGTGTAACACTGAATTATGAGTTTAACAATAAGTTATGAGTTATGTGAGTTTGTTTCCCTGTAACTGCGTTTTGAATTTGCTTATACAAGTTGATACATAACGAGTTATGAGCTTGCTTCCATGTAACACTGGATTATGAGTAGAGTGCCTCCATTTTATCTTAACCCCTGAACTCAAGGTTTTGACCTGCTGAATTTGAGATTCACTGCAGCCACCCGCACACATACTACTGCGACTCAGTAGTTCGCTCCGTACGACATTTCCTCCGGAATGCTTGAAAATAGACTCGTCGGCTAATTACTTCCCGATCTGACCTTTAGTTGGAACCTAGTATTACCAGGCCTCAAAGTTCAGCGGTCATTAGTCTGAAAGTGTTCGAGCATGTAAGCTTTGTGACCTTCTGTACTGCGGCGCACTGATAGTTGATTATTGTTCATTGGGCATAATGAGCTGCTTGTATTGCGCCACTAAATCATGGGGCCCCCCCAACTTTTTGCCTGCGTTCAGGTGCAATGTGTCTGAGCTTTAGTCTTCGCTCAGTCACATCTGAATGAAAAATGAGCACACATTCAGGCTTGGACCCTCATTACTGCAATACTGGGGGGCCTTTGATTGATCTGCAAACCTTACGTACGCCAGCCAGGTCTCTGCCCAACCTCTCCCATCTCCCTACATGGCCATTGCGCCAGTCACGATGTCTGTCTACACTGCCCCTTAGTGGTGGAGGCAACTATTATATATATATATATATATTTTGCGTACTCAAAACTCAGTGAAAGTGTTTGGTTTGGATTCTCTATGGAGCTATGGAGAAAGAAAGATCCCCCCCCCCCCCCCCCCCCCCCCTTCTCCTCAATAGGTCCGCAGTTCTCATATATACAGTTAAAGGCCATTCAGTGGTGTAATCCTTGCACAATGGAGGGTAACAAAGGACTGAAAGTAGAGGTGTGAATATTTGTGGCACCTGTCTTTATGGGGGGGGGGGGGGGGGGGGGGGGGGTCTCACGGGGATCTGGAGAGGACTTGGGGAGGCGGGGGGGCATCGGCGGGCGGAACCTAAAAGCACTCGGTGCTTCGGTAGAACACCCCCCCCCCCCCCCCCCCCATCGGTTGCATGCGTCTATGCCACTGAGGGGGGGGGGGGGGGGGGGCGGGGGGAGGGGGCGGGGGCGTTGATGACGAGGCCGAGCGTGGCGCACTGCGGAGGAAGATGAATAAGTACAGGAAACGGCTCGGCTGATCCGGAACGTTCCGCCGGGTACACACAGCCCGCCTCACGCTCGGGGGAGCAGATCGGCATGCTGGGAAATTTATAAAACTGAGAAAGTTCAGAAATAATCAACACCCCCACCCCCCCGCTCTCGCATCGGAGAGTGACGCATGAATCATTCTGTGAGATTGTGTATTTTCCCCCCTCATTTTAGAGAGAACAAGTCCCATCACTCCACAAGTATCAAAGGACATTCTGATCAGGGGAGCGAGATGAATTGACCCAAAAATCAATTTGAGAATAATCCAGCCCTGCTGCCTTTATCTAATATTCATTTGCTCAGCCGCTATGGTCTTTGGAATGCTAAGCAAAGTGTCATTTTTAAAAAAAAAGAAAAGCTGTTTAAATTTTAGAATAAATCCATTGATGAGTTTAGTCATCTTGTTCTGATAGAAATGAACTCTTGGGGGAATTTGTTTTTGGTCTGAACAGAGAAAGGAATTGCGTTTTGTTTGGGAAAGCGTTACATTTTTTTTTCTAGTAATACACAGTTATAATTGAAATACTTCTCGAATACACGCGCGCACACACACTCGGTCACATGCTCTCTTAGCCACTTTATGATTCTCTTTTAAGCTTTAATGGTGGGTGGCCTGTGCAGTGGTCTATATATATATTGTGGCAATTAAGAACTTTGACTTAATTTCCTGAGAACAGGACATTATTTGAAAAATCACAAGCCTCTCTCTCTCTCTCTCTCTCTGTCTCTGTCACCCTGTCTCTCTCTCGCTCTCTGTCTGTATATATGAAATGAATTATGTGGTGAGTGTCTTGGTTAGTTTGTAGTAATTTATAATTCATCTTTCACTTGTCCTCATTTTAGATTTAATAAGCTCTCCCAGCTCTCTTATCTTTTATACTTGCACCAAAGCAATTATACAGAGATGCAAATGTAATTTCACTTTTTTCATGTACAACTTTTAAGTTATTTAATATATTCAGTCTTTCTTTTTCTCTTGCACTCTCTCACTCTCTCACATGCACACACACACACACACACATGCGTGCACACACACACACAAACACAGTTTACTCACACATTTTTCATTCTTTCCACGCACAGTTTTACCACCACCTTCCCATAATTCAGTTTTTTCTTCTCTATTTTACACTGACGTCACTGCAGTAGGATTCTCATTATCAGATAAATCTGTTTTGACGAGGCTAGTGTAAATGGGCTTATGTTTACACACAGCTTATGTTATGCAAGCTGTGTGTTCATTCTCCTCTTTGTGATTGGCTGCTCCCTCTATCTGAAGAAACATAACGAGCTGTGGGATTGGCTATATTTTCTAGATCCTCACATAGAATAATGAACCATGTGATTGGTGAGTGTCCTTATGCAGAATAATGAAGCTTGTGATTGGCTGGCTTTTTTTTTCCTTTGCAGTATAACTTTGTCTGTCACTTCCTGGTTTTAGTAATGCTCCAGATTTCAGGGCTCATGAAAAATTCATCTGAAAAGGAGGAATATCTTAACATCGGCCTGAATATTAGCTGAACATTAAGGAACAAGCTTTCATCTTAGGCTTTGGGTCAGCTAGCAAGTCAAAGTTTCTTCACTCGCACACTCACATGGACACATTACATTACATTTATTTGGCAGACACTTTTATTCAAAGCGAAGTACAATAAGTGCACATCGAAGGTCATTAATTCAACTACAAAATACAGGTCCGTAAGGTACAATGCTCATTATGTAACAGTTGTCCACAGCCATGAACACATTAAGTCAGTTAACACAGTAAGCATAGGCTAGGTCAGAAAATGATGGTGAGTCAAACTAGGAGCCATGATGATGAGCTGCAACATCAAAATAACAAAACTAGTGCAATATAAGCACTGAATGGTGATACAAGTGTGACATAAAATGCAACAGGAACAAATTACACAAACACTACACACACACACACACACACACACACACGCAGAAACACCACACACACACACACACACGCAGAAACACTACACACACACACACACACACACTACTCTTTCTCTCACACACACATGAATACTCACACACTACTGTCTCTCTCTCTCACACACACGCACACACACAAACACTACACACACACACACACACACTACTCTTTCTCTCACACACACATGCACACTCACACACTACTGTCTCTCTCTCTCTCTCTCTCTCTCTCTCTCTCTCACTCTCTCTCACACACACACACACACAAACACTACACACACACACACACACACACACAAACACTACACTCATATAATTATATTCTCTTTTCTTTCCTGCACTTCCTCATTTCTTCAGTGAGTTCCTGGCTGTAAGTTCATGCCTGGGGAGGCGACAGATGCCACAATCTATTGCTACATAAATTCCACTTTGTGAGCGCCTGCTACGAGCTTCTATTTATTTGTCACCTGACTGGCTGGTTGAAGCCAGGTGAAAATGTTCTGCGCCAGCACTCCACAGCATAGACTGTGAAATGCCCTCTCTCCTGCTCAGGACTTTATTCACATTGCAAACATGTTTGTATCAGTCTAAATCTATAGAGATGTGTTTGTGTTTTACTAAAATTTGAAATGCACCTAATTTAATTCATGAATGCAGAGATTGTTTTTTTTTCCAAGTATTATCTACAGAAGTAGATTTTTATTAGTTTTTTTTCCCACCGCGCCATAAAGTTGGTCTCGAATTGCACATTAAAATGTTATGACTCATAAATCCAATTAAAAACATTTTGACTAGGGCCTACAAATAAAGTACGTGTCTGGCGATGGGCGAAAACAATGATATCTCACCCTCTGAACTAACGTATTTATTTCGTATATGACTGCTGAAAAGCCGTTAAGCCAGAATCCATTTGTCCTTGTACAAATCCATGTGATTTTGGTAGAATGGCACGGTGGTTTAGCGCTGTTGCCTTGCAAGAAGTAGGTTCCAGGTTCGAGTCCAGGCCTGCTCGCATACTCACTGCATGGAGTCTCCCCCCTGTGTTTGCGTGAGTTTCCTCCCACAGTCCAAAAACATGTAGCCCAAGGTCTGCAGATGAAAATGAGCCTACCTGGGTAACTCTAAAAATGGAAACGTTAATGCAGAAATGTTATTCATTTGCATTCTCCCTGTCAGATAAAGCTAATACGTTAAAAAATTAAGTTGACTCCGTTTCCATGTGACAGTTTGTTTTTAAACGCAACGGAATTTCTTCACTTTAAAAACAAACTGCCATTTGTCCCTTCTCAGAAGGCTCCAGCACAGAGCGCATTGTTAGGGAGCCAGAAAGGGAAACCTAAATGAGCAAATTAGCTCCTGCAAGAGGCGTCTAAACATTCTCATTGACGACGCTACTCAGACAGCATTCACGCGGGGGAATCAATTTTCAGGCAATAAGCATTATGAAATGACCTCCTTTCTGTGCAAACATTCATTTTTGCTCACATAATTTCAGACATAAAATTTTATGGTTTAAAATTTTAGCATTCGTTGAGTACAGTTTTTACCCAGATGCCTTCTGAAAATGTATTCGGTTGTTTTTGTGTTGTTGATGTAGAAATCAAAAGGGATCCATTCACATGTCGCGTTCATTATCTCTGTATGTGCTAATCACCAACACAAACATGATTTTTTGGAGTTGATCATGAAAATGTGCTCTTGTACTAACGTCGAATCATTCCGAATGCGTCTTTTTTTTGTAATGAGCAGTTTTACACTTGAAACTAAAGGAAATTGTTTATCCATGATTTCTGCTCAAATGAATATTTAACTCATGCAATAATGTGAGGAAGGCTGTTTGGAAAAGTGGCCTGATTTAAATGTTTCCTGTTTGATTGGGGATATTCAGCCTGTTAAAAAAGTGTTAGCGACAGATGTGCAGGATATTGCAGGACAGAAGTTTTCAAACTCAGCCCTGGGGGATCTTTAGTGCTGACTGCTGGGTTTTTTGTTAGTCAATGTATGCATTATTAAGGTTGTTGCAACTTTTTAAAAAATCCTTAAAATTGCATTTTTGTAAACCTTTAGGCAATACAGATTTGGAGTCTCTCCTTTTGCTTTGTCACTGCAGTATTTATTTTAAACTATTAAACTTGGTTTAAGTGACCAGCTGTCCAGATAACCTGTTATTAGAATCCCAGCATTTTTATATGTCACTGAATGAACGAAACGTATAACCTTTATAAATTAGTTAGCTTTCATATCTGGCATACAGAACATGATGCCAAGATAGTTGGTATGGTTGATTACAATCCTGAGATGGGTACATGTTCTGACTTCCTGTTAGTAAAAAAAGACTTACACTTTTACACAAAAAGAGTTCCTGTGTTGCTTTGTGCATATTGCACAAATTGCACTGTAGCTTTTTTTATGTATTATCTAAAGCCGCTTCTGCTAGTGGTCACAGACACGGTGTCAGAGATCGGTCCAAAGCGTCTGTGTAATTGGCTCTCACCTGTTACCTCACGGAGTCACCTGGCTGTGATATAATCACTGGCACCTTCGGGTCGCCTTTGATCTAGGCGCGGATCTGTGGTCCTGATGCCCTCTGCCAGCGGGTGACCGTAGCGCCAGCCGTAGCGACCCGCGGTGGCGTGTCCTGAGTAGGCCTCGGTTGGGAGGGGAAGGGGGGGTGGCGCTGGTCTCGTTAGCAACCGTGGCATACCGCGATCAAAGGGACGGGTCTGCCCAACTCCGCTCAGCGCCGCCGTTCCTTATCGAAAACCCGCTAAGTTCCCACGGAAACGCCATTGCGGTTCCGTCCCGAGCATCCTATCCGCTCGCTGATCACGTCAGAAATGTAGCAAACTGTAAATATCGTGAGGCACCCGACTGTAACGCACCATGAGGGCTTGGTGGGTATGGGGTCAGTCTCTGCTGATTGGCTGAAAGCTCTGGTAGAATTCCATCCCTTGGCTTCTGGCTCATTTTAGAGTCGGTGTTTGGGCTCCGGTAGGTGCCTCGCCGAAGTCACAGGGGCTCTCGCTGAAATATTAAAAGGGTGTTCTCTCAATAGTTGTTCAGTGTCCCGAGGCAAACAAAGAGAAGCACTGTGTAAATTCAGAATTGCACACTATTTCTAAATAACCAACGGTGGTGACTAATTAGAATCGGTACCTTGCATGAGCAGTGAGGGAGGGGCACACACTGGTGATTGACAGCACGAGCGCTGCCCCGCCCTTTAAGATGTTTTGTGGCAGCTAGCTGTCAGTACTGGAGGCCATCCCGAGGACAGGGTCCGCACGCCGCGGAGCAGAACCGTTTTTGTCGCTGCTCTGCTTGCGCCGCCAAATCGGCTGGACTTCAGCGTCGCGTCCCTCGTAAGTTGCCTCTTGTCATCAGTGACCTCGTCCAAAAAGAGCGGTGACTCCGCCGCCACGCCTCGGCCGCTCTTTATTTATTTTATTTATTTATTTATGTTTTTCGGTTCTGGCCCGTCGCGGAACATCAATTCTGGGAAAGTAATTTTCTGCGGGGCCTGCCCTGCGCGGTATCTGCGTAACGTGCGGAAAACAAAGGCGCTTAATCAATCTTCGCCGTCGTCCGCGGTAACCGCCGTTGCCCCGCGTTACCGCCCGATTCATATTTTCTCCCCCTTCCCGTTTTTTTTTTTTTGTGTGTGTGTGTGTGTGTGTGAGGGAGATAATTTGCAATAGCCGAGCTCATCTCTTCCACATCATCCCCACTCATCTGTAAATGGCTGAGCAAACACAATGCAAGGCCCTCATCGCGGCTCCTTTAACAGCCAGAGGACAATGAGCCCCCCCCCCCCCCCCCCCCCCCCCCCCCCCCCCCCCGGTACCGTAAGCAGAGCAGCGACGCGTCTCGTCGGTCGAGTGGATTGTTTACCGGTTTTGCTTACCCCCCCCCCCACCCCCCCCAATTTCTGCATAGCCTGTGAATTCTTCCTAGTCCGTCATTTCTGCGTTCAGTGTTTTTGGAGAGGCTTCGATTTCGTAACATTTTAACAAAGTGCATGGAGAGGGGGCCTGTGGAGAGAGAGAGAGGGTGTGTGGAGTAGCGCGTGATTCAGCTCAGGGTCCTTGTTTAATTACAAACAAGCGTCGGTTGTTTTTCGGCCCGGACTGACGACACCGGCCGGCTCTGCCTTTTTTTGCGAAGGGAGCTTCCGCTTGGGTCGCCCGATTTAACCTCTTTTGCGGATTATTATTCCTTTAATGAGTGCAGGAGGGCCTGCAGGAGGAAGTGTTGGAGCACGAAGTGAATTAGCCGAGGTGGGACTCCTGCCGAGTTCTCGATTTCCAAGTGTAAAGTTGTAGAAATGTAAATCACAGGTTTTAATGAGAGCGGAGGGGTGACACCTCCCCCTCACCTCCCCCCCACCTCCCTTAATAAATACCCTTCACAGTTGGAGGCCTGAAGCTCTCACTGAGAGAGTTATCAGACAATCTTTCATTACCAAATAGGACAGCACGGACAGGAGTGAAGTTTCGTCCGCGGTGTGGCACAGCCAGGACTTGAGCCAGCAACCTCTACCCGCTTTCCGCTAGGAGTAGCTTGTCGCATCGCCCAGGAGTGGATTTGTGGGGTGGCACATGTGCTGTCATACTTACTGTCCTCAAACCAACGCCGCTGGGGGTTGCTGTTCAGGCAAGCCGTTTGGCAGAAATTGTGACCAGTGGGTTTTATAAACCTGCCAGAAATAATGTTGTCCTGAAGAGTGCAAAAAAAGCTGACCACACACCTGCAGATTGGAACCCTTCATGTAAATCCCTATCCAGAAAGATTACATGGCAAAAAAAAAGAATTTTCGTTTTTCCTTTCCAAGCAATTCCTATGTCTCCTGTGTCCTTGATAGCATGGGAAGGATTGTTCTGGGAAACCTTTATCTTATAACAATGTACACACTTTAAGTAGTTTGTACGCAGTATAATGTTGTTTATTTGCTGACAGTTTTTTTAATATGAATGTTGTGCATTTGATTTCAGGGGCCAAGTCACTGTAGTAAAGTAGTGTTAATAATTCTGATTATTTTGTTTCTGTTTTGCAGGAATTCCACGTACTGCATGAAGGTGTCCATGTCCCTGATTGTGGCGGAGAACGACACTGACCTCTGCTACAACTCCAAAATGCGCTACTTCGAGAAGGCGGAGCTGAGCAAGAGCAAGGATATCACCTGCCGAGACATCGAGGACTACACGCAGTCTGCAAAGGACCCCGAGATTGTGTGGTACAAGGTGAGAGCCTGACCACGCCCTAACCACACCCTCACCACGCCCTCACCATGCCCTGGCCACACCCTCACTGTACCCTGACCACGACCCTGACCACACCCTAACCGCACCCTGACACCACACCCTGGCCACGCCCTGACCACACCCTCACTGTACCATGATCACGCCCTCACCACACCCTGACTGCACCCTTACCACGCCCTAACCACACCCTCACTGCACCCTTACCACACCCTAACCACACCCTGACCATGCTTGCTGTCATCCTGCAGACCCCCATCTCCTGGTCTGTTTTCATTGTACTGTAATTCGATTGGTTTTGATTTGATCATTAAAAACAACAGAATCACACACATGCTCAATTATATATAGTTCATTTTTTTTGATTGTAGTGAAATAATTTTTTTTGAAAAAAAAAAACACCGTACAGTACTTTCATGAAACATGTCTCCAATGTCTAACACACACACACACACACACACACACACACACACTCTCTCTCTCTCTCTCTCTCTCTCTCCCCGTGTGCGTGTCAGCATGTTTATTTATGCGCCGAGCTTCTGTGTGTTTTTGAATAAATGTCCCACTATTATTGTGTTTCCCTTAATCGCCGAGCTCTGTGAAACACCCCCCCTGTGGGCCTGTTTCATTCTGGGTCCTGCTGAAGAAAAACAAACGCCGTGCTTCACCTTACCTGCTAATTGCACACCGCCCTGTCGCGAGGCTGCCGGGGGTCAGAGCAAGCAGTGGGGTGGGGGGGGGGGGGGGGAGTCATGGCTGAATCATATTCATCCTTAATGTGACTCAGCAGGGCCTGTGCACGGAGGTCTTTCCAGGTCTGTGTGATTATGCAGGAGATCAGGAGGTAGGGGGACCACCTCCTTATAGTGTGACCCCCTTATAGTGCCCCCCTGATTATGGTGTGACCTCCTTATTATGCTACCTCCTTATAGTCTGACCTCCATTTAGTGCCTCCTCCTTAGTCTGATCTTATAGTGCCACCTCTTATAGTATGGCCTCCTTATTATGCCACCTCCTTAGAGTGCGACCTCCTTAAATTGTGACCTCCTTAGCCTGCTACCTCCTTATGGTGCCACCTCCTTATAGTCTGACCTCCATTTAGTGCCACCTCCTTATGGTCTGATCTTACTGTTCCACCTCCTCATAGTGTGACCTCAGAAGCCCACAGAGTGAGGTCCCTTCCTTATATCTGTGCTCCTGCTGAGGATGCTGAACTCCAGGAGTGCCGCCCCCCCCTGCCCCCCCCCCCACGCCCCCCTCCCACTGTCGTGTGATGCTGCAGTAGGTGGCTTCTTATCTGGCAACCCAGGCATGAGGCTCCTAAGACTGGGCTGCCAGATAAGCGGAGGCCTCTGACTCACTTGGGTTTCCCTTAAATTCTTTATCTCTCCTTGGGTGCTCCCCCCTTTTTCTTTTTTCCTTTCCAATTTGGAAGATTTTTTGGCTTTTTACACCACAGAACACACGCGCTACTGTAGCACGAAAGCCTGTCAGAGGTGTTTGTGTGTGTGTGTGTGTGCGTGTGCCTGGGGGTGTCATTTGTCTGCCTGGGGTGGCATGTGCCTGCCCGAGGGTGCCTATGATATGATTGAAAGGACACAATACAGCTGAGCACTTCCAGATGGGGTCCCCCCCTCCCCTCCCCCTCCCACACACTGAGCACCCTTCATTACGAAGTTAATGACAAAGCCCAGGGACAGGTCTGCCTCATGGTGAACCACCCTGACCAGCATGAGAGGCCGGTCCACTGGCACCGGGGAGGCCCACCCTCACCACACACACAAAGCTGCTCGCGTCTACTGAGCTGCTCCCCGGGTGAAAATGAGGGCCGTAGATCTCCACGCTTCCAGGCTGGCGGCGTTGGAAGCTGGCAGGAAGTAGGCAATAGCAGCAGTAAAGAGGCCATGCTTCATTAAGCTTCATTTAAATTCATTTCGAATGAGAATCCGCACATGGGCCTAGCTGCACACAACTGTAGGCACCCATGTGTTTTAAGTGTCACGGCAGTGAAAGGATTCTGTATTTCAGTTATACGCAGTGCACTGGAGTTATCGGGGGAAAATGAAGCCCTCGTAAAACTTTCGTAAGCATTACATAACACCCTTCACTCGGCATAATTGCATAATACACGACATCGTAACATGTTCTTAATGCGTGCAGCGCATTTAGCAAAGCACACTCTAAATATTGGATTCAGAATTGTCACTGTGTTCTCGACGTGTGTCACAAGCGGTAAGATTATGTCGTGACTTATGTCGTGACAGGTACTAGGTGACTCTTTGCAGCGCTGTGTTGTTTTAATGGAGTATTGATCAAGTAAGTTGTTTAAAGGGTGTATTCTTGCCTTTCGCCCAATGCACGCTGGGATATGCTCCAGCACCCCCGCAACCCTGCCTGGGATAAGCGGGTATAGATAATGGATGGACCCTGCCCAGGATAAGTGGGTATAGATAATGGATGGACCCTGCCCAGGATAAGCGGGTATAGATAATGGATTGACCCTGCCCAGGATAAGCGGGTATAGATAATGGATGGACCCTGCCCAGGATAAGTGGGTATAGATAATAGATGGACCCTGCCCAGGATAAGCGGGTATAGATTAATGGATGGACCCTGCCCAGGATAAGCGGGTATAGATTAATGGATGGACCCTGCCCAGGATAAGCGGGTATAGATAATGGATGGACCCTGCCCAGGATAAGCGAGTATAGATAATGGATGGATGGATGTTCATGTAAAGTGTGGCCCAAACTTCAGCAGCTCTGCAGTGTTGTCTATTGCATTTTATTCCCGTAGGAATGCAAGTCCAAACAGTGGAGGGAAAGCATTCTGCTGAAGAAGGACACCCTGTCCATCCGCGAGGTCCACGAAGACGACATTGGAAATTACACGTGCGAGTTACAGTTCGGAAGTTTCGTGGTACGGAGGACCACTCAGCTGACGGTCACAGGTAAGGAGCCTGACTGTGCGAAAGTTTCTCTTCCTTTTAGCTCTTTTCGCTTCTCTCACTTTGAGGGGAGAACGGTTGAGTTTTACGTTCGTTTTATTTTAACCGTGTTTATTTTAAACCGGACCGCGTGGTGGTGGTGGCATTCATGCTTTTTTTTACTGTTTGAAGGTTTCTTTTGTTGGCGAGTATGGTCTGTCACCTTGTCTGTTTTTTTTTTTTTGAGAGAGATTGTGTGATTGCGATCTCTCGGCGGTAATAACGTGGAGTTCGCGACAGCCGTCATGATAATGGAAGCGGACGCGTCGAAAACGAAGGAGCCGGGAGACCGAGACGGACAGGACGACGGGCCGTCCGCTCGCGCGTCCTGATTACCG